>CM053787.1:799020913-799285913 GCA_028749045.1 Cupressus sempervirens | reverse complement strand
AATCCCAAAAAAGACCTAATTGATTATCTTGAGAAGGAAATATATCTTACTTTGCATCCTTTTTAAAACCATGAGTTTTTCTTTGTCTGTATTGTTTAATTTTGAATTTAAGTTAGTTTTGGTAATGTTACTTTTATGTGCATTTGGATAAATGATTTATTTGGTAAATTTTATAATTATATATTTAGGTTAATCATATAACATTGAAATTATTAAATATTATTTGATTAAAAAAATATTAAAATATGAAAATATTTAATTATTTAAAAACTAATTAAATATGTGATTTAATTTAAAATACTTAATTTGGAAATCTAATTTGAAAAATTAGTTAAAGAGAAATTAAAATAGATGATGATATTTATTTAATTAGAAAATAATTAAATATGTGCTTCAGTTGAAAAGATTTAATTTAAAAATATAATTTGAAAAGTTGTATTAAAAATTAATAAGAATATTAAAAGATTAAAAAATTAATATTATCTTATTATAATTATTTAATTACTAGTAATTAGATTAGAGTTGCATTTAACTAATGAACTTTAGTTATTATTATAAATTTAAATAATAAACTACACTATAAGAAATTTTTGCACTAATTAATAAAGTGGAGGAAAAGAAAAGAAAAGAAAAAATTTGATTTAAAAATTCTTGAAGTGTGCATGAAAGGATTAAATAATTAAAGTAAATATTATTTAATAAAGTTAGTGGCTTTTAGTAATTGGGGATTAGAAACCATAGTTAGACTTATGGTTCTTTATTAGAGAGTTGGTACTTTATTTGAGGGACATGTGAGTTTTGAGCAGTGAAAATTGGAATTGAAGAAAAATACTTGTTGAAAGTTTAGGATGGTTTTTTTCATGCATTCACAGATTGACTTAGATATTAGCTGTTATTTTGAGGTAGGGTTTTTTTTTTGATGAATAGTCCTTTTCTATTAATAAAAATATACTAAGATTAAAATTCACAAAAAAGGGGTTGGGGGATACAAGATCACCACATGAACGAGTTCATAGAGCTAAAGCCAGACCTAAAAACACAACCTCAGCCAAAAATAAAAACTATTCATAAAAAAAAAAAACATATATAGCAACCTCAGGCTGCCAAACCAGTTCTAACAGAGGGTGGAGGATCATCTCTATCATGAAAACCCCAATCATCTTTGGGATTAGCCATCATTAGTAGCAGTAGTAACCAAGGGATTAGTGGTAACCTTTGCATCTGTAACCTCTAGTTGTTGAGGAGAAATTGCCAGGTCCAGGTGAGGCCATTTCCCAAAATGCACCTAACAAGCACCAGGAGGAGGAGTCAGGGACCAGCCAGAGCCACCATAGGGTGGGAAAGTAGAGTTGTGCCTCCATCTATCATCAACACCACTAGGTGATCGGTGGTGGGAAGCCTAGGAGAGTGGGGTATGCGAGTGGTGGCCTAAGGAATGGCGTTGAGGATGGTGGGCACAAGGCATCGAGGTATCTGTCAAGGCATCAAAAGGAACTCTGGAAATATTATAGGGAGCATTTCCCTAGTGGTTTAGCAACTCCTATAGGTGATCTACCTCAAGGGAAACTTTGTTAGCTTGCACCTAGATTTGCATAATTACATTGTTACAAATGCATGCCTTAGTGTACATAGCAATGTTAACATCTAAAAAAATGTGTGTGAAAAGAACAACATTCCTATCTTTCCATAGAGAAAACAAAATTTCCATCCTAAAGGTATGCCAAATCTGGGTGAACTTTTGAGGAATTTTGGGGTTGTCACCTAGCAAGATCATGTGCCAAGAAAATGGTTCAGGCCTAAAAGGCTTGAAAAAATCATGAATCTAGTACCAATAATTTTGATCACGCTTACAAAACTAGAAAATATGCAAAAAGGACTCTAGTTTTCCAAAGAAGAGGAATCTAGGATCAAGAACCCAATTGTGTTTGAGTTGAGGCCCTAGGGGAAGGCCTTGGAAGGCAAGGCACCAAGCAAAATGGGCAATCTTGGGTTCTGTGATAGCACTCCAAATGGTGGCAAAGTGTTTTCTCCATTAAGAATGTGAAGATTGCAAATATGATCACTCGTTAAGTGTGTCCACCATAGGAAGATGGGGTGAAAGCCATCTGTATCCCAAATTGGGCTTGTAGTTGGAAAATGGAGTGGTAGGATACCACTTCCAATCATATTACCAAGGATGAATAGATTGAATCCCCACTTTATGAACTAAGTGCATAGGGATGATCAAAAGTCTACCAATCTAAACAAACAAGGTAGTACTCAACTTGCATATCTTCCTAGGACCTGAAACTCATGGTGACCCTAGAGAAGAGGTCCTTAGGAGTTTCTGATGCCAAATTTGAAAAAATGCAGAGCACTGGCACCTTGAGTCTTGGTGAGGGAAGTACCCTGAATGGAAAACAAGGGAGACCACCAAATGTTCTATTGATTCAACAAGAGGCCATTGCAAAAAACATCCCTAGCCCAACGAAGCGAAGGTTTAATAGCTTTGCAGGCTTTCCATATGCTCTTGATAACAAATGAGCCCTGTATGGCCACTGGCTCATGCATGATGAGAAGGGTATGAAAACCAATCCCCTTCCATGTAGGTCTGTTAATAGGAAAGCAGAAAGAAATGTAGTGCCAAACTAGAATCTTCCAAGCTTGATCTCCAGAAATAGCTCGAATAATCCATTTTGCACAGAGAGAAAGGCCTATTTTTTGAGTGGAATGTAGGCCAAGACCACTAGACTCTTTTGGGAGACAAAAAAAATCCCAGCCAACTTTGTGAAAGCCATTGTGTAAATCTCTAAGCAATCATTCTAGATTTACATATGAAGCTTTGGAGGGAGCCCAATAGGAGGAATAATGCACATGGGTGGCTGGGAGAATCTTCGAACAAATCTAGAATTTTCCAGCAAGGGAGAGTAGTTTTGTGATCCAATAGTCAAGCTTCTTGCTAATCTTGGCTAGCACAACATTCTAAAGCTCCATAGGTGAAGCCTGGAAAGCAAAGGGAATGCCAAGTAAGTGGAATGTTTCCCCATGTGTAACCCATTTCCACTCAAACTAAATAAGCCAAGGTGGAGCTGGCAAGAATGATTGGCAGTAATAGAGCATTTTATGCCATTGAATGGCAGATCTAGAGGCTTGACAAAAGGTGTCCCAGAAACTTAAAGCATTTTTTATGTTTTCTTCATCCTCTAAAAGAGTAAGAAAGGAATCATCAGTAAAATGTCCATTGACTAAGTAGGAGGAAGATTTAGGCAAGTAAATGCCACGAACCAATCCTTAAGAAACAAAATGAGTTAGCAAATAGCCAAAACCTTTAGTAGTAAGGACATAAAGCACTGGAGCTAAAGGGAAACCTTGCCTGATTAAATAAAAATGTTCAAATGGCTCTAATTTCAAATTATTGATGGTAATGTAAGCATTAGCATCTCCATAGAGCATCTCTACAGACTGAAGGAAATTGGGAGCAAAATCCAGAACCTAGAGCATAGCCAAGATGAAGGGCCATTAAATACAATCATAGGCTTTAGCAAAATCTATCTTTAAAAAGATAGCCTTCTACTTGGACTTGTGAGCCCATTCCATGCCTTCCCAGATAGCAATAATGTTGTCAAGAATATATCTGGACTTGATGAAGCTAGTTTTCTCAGGCCATACAATTAAAGGCAACATGTGCCTAATTTTGAGGGAGAGAGCCTTGGCAATAATTTTATAATACACATTAAAAAGGGTAATGGGCCTCCAATTGCATATATCCTCTAGATCACTAGCTTTAGGTATGAATTTGATATTTCCTTTATTTATAATGGCTTCTAGGCTTTTAGAATAATATGCTTCAAGATAGAATTTTTGTAGATCAGGACCTATTTTCTCCCAGAGGTGTTTGTAAAATTCACAAGGAAATTCATCACACCTAGGGGATTTGTCATCTGCCATGGAGTAGATCGCCTCTTTAAAGTCTTTGAGAAAAAGAAGTTTCTCACAGAAAGCACATTACTCAACTACTAGACGGTTTGCAATAACAGAAATACACTTTCTGAGAGCTTCCTCTTGAGCAACCAAATTTCCCTACAAAGAAAAGACATTCTCATAGTGATGAACAAATTCTTGCAGGATGTCAAGGAGACTAGACTGAGTAGCCATTCCTTGTTTGATCTTTTTAATCCCAACATTGGCATGATAGGCTTGAAGAGCTTGAAAGAACTCCTTTGAGGCTTTATCACCAACCTCCAACCAGTGGAGATGGGATTTGATTTGGGCTCCTTGAGTAGCATAGTTGTCAGCAATTTTCTTGTCATGGTGAAGCTTGGCAAGCTGAATTTGCAAATCCACATCAAAGGGATTGAGGGTGAGAGCCTTAGAGGCTTTTTTGAGGAAAAGGGTGTTGGCTTCATATGACCATTTTCTAAATATTGCCAGTTGACACCCATAGATGTGCAAGAACTGAGCAGTCTTATTAGTGACATCATTCCACCATTGAATCCATCCCCTTTGAGAATGTGGATGTGACTCCAAATTCTAGAGATGTAGGATATGTGAGATGGTGGAAGCATGCATTAGCACAAATGTGTTGAGGAAGAACTGAGACTTGGCCACCTTCGAGACAGTTGTTTGCCAAGAAATGAAAAAATAAATGGGATAGTGGTCAAATAACATCACATCTAATAGGGGAATGATAGGAAAATCTTGAACCTCAGAAAAGGAGAAAAATGAATGCATGGTGATCATAGCATGATCAAGACATTTTAAAATGTGGTCAAAGCTAGCCCAAAATTTGGACCAAGTGTGCCAAACCCCACTACCCTGGTGGTGGTTTGTATTGGGATCAAAAGGGCCCAATTTATTTTGCATGTAGTATCAGGCTTCTCATTTCCTAGTTGTCCAACAAAGAGGCAGAATGCCATCTTTGTCAGAGGCCACTTCAACCATATTGAAGTCCCCACAAATGACCCAAGTAGCTAGAGGCACATTGTTAGCCAGCGAGGCCCACATTTAGGATCTTTCCACAACATCATTGGAAGAATAAACATTAATGACTCCAAAAGAATGAAATTTAATGGAAAGAAAAAGCCAAATAATTCTATGTGTGGGGTCAGAACTGTGCGAAATAATAGTAGAATGAAGGCAAGGTGACAAGAGAGTAACTACACCACCTCAGCTAGCTTCATGCTAAGAGGAAAACATAACACCATCCTTCCAAATGATGTGACACACAATAAAAAGCATGAAACCAGAAATCTTAACTTCTTGTAGGTAGAGAAAATCTAAATTACCAAGTCCGTGATGGGTATCTTAGACATAGTACTTTCTACAGAGGTCTGTAAGACCTCGAACATTCCATGATAGGAAGTTCATGAAAAATCTTCAATAGCATCCTTGTCCTCAAGAGAGGAGTAGCTATTTTGCAAGAAGGTAGAAACTTGGTGGAAGTCAGATGAGAAACCCTCTGAACTTATAGCCTACCATTTCACCTCAGGTATCTCTACATGTCCAGGAGGACTGCAAGAATGTCGTGTCACTGGTGGTACTATGGAAGAAACAACAAGAGGAGTACAAACCCTAACCAAGGTAGAAGCCCTGGCAGTCACCTTAATCCCCTGCATACCAGCAGGGTTTGAAACATGCAAAAACCCTAGAATAGGTGCTATGGAAGCCACTTGCATCTATACACTGGCTAGTATTAGCGCTCCTATGGGGATAAGAGGGACTACAGTGACCACCGCATAGGATTGCTTGGGGTGCAAGGGATTCAAGGTAACCTTGCCCTTGTGCCCAACAGTAACCCATTCTTCCTTTTTCCCTTCGACCTATTTGGCAGGTGCTTCTTTAGGTGTGGGCTTGACCCTAGGTGTAGCCAGAGGGAAATCCTTGACCTTGTGTTCCATAGACTAGCACCTATAACAAGTGTTTGGGAGGTTCAAGTAAAGCACCTTCTAGGAGAAGGTTTGAGCCCCAATCTAAATTTCCACAACATCCTTAAGATACTTGGAAAGATCAACCTCTACACAAATGCATCACTATGAGCGAGAATTAAAAAAAATTCTTAGGCTCCTTAGTGACAACTTTGCCAAGGGCTTTGGCAATGGACTCAATAAAAGGCCAGCATGGCAAGGCTAAACCTGAGAATTTGACCCATATAGGAACACTAAGATTTTTAGCATCTAAGACTATGAAGTCTTGGGGCCATGTTTTGAAAAATAAGTAGAAAGGAATGCACAGAGCAAGGTCCATTGTTAAAGACTACATCTGGTTGGGATGAGTTAGCGAAGAAAAATAAAAAAGAACCTTTGGTAAGTTTTGCACAATGTCAAGGCAGACTCCATGAGGAGTTTAGCTCTTTTTAACCCATTCTCTGAGCATAGCTTTAGGAGGAATCCTACCTACAAAATAACCTACAAGTTATGTTGTTCTAACCAATCACATGCAACATCAAATTCTTGCAAAGGAAAGATAATGTCAAGATTACCTCGTGAAAAACCTTTGGGACAAACTTGCAAGGGCATTCATTATGTGGCAGCACCATGGTAGTTCAAAGAAGCAGCATGAACACCAAAAACAACTAGTTCACTGTTGGTTGGAGCCATTATATCCTAGCCTAAAAGTTCCCATAGTAAATGCAGTGTGACAAGTGGTGCTTCTGAGGTAGGGTTTGAAAACCCATTTTAATATCTTATTGAAAGATCTATATACTTTGTGTCTTCCTGGATGCTCACATAATGCTTATTAGTTTATTGTATTGATTTTTGGATAAATAATTATATTGTAGATTTTAAAAAGGAAAACAAGAAAATGTGACAGAGGAAAACTGTAGAAAAAAATTAGAAAATTATTATGATTGTATTATCTTGAAACGCTTTCTAATATAGGAAAAAATCAATTATAGAAAATTGGAAGAAAACAACAAATTAAATAGCTAGGGTATCAAGTTTCAATTTGTCATTAGAACCATGTAATTATCACGATTTTTCTAAATAAAGATAAATATTCTTGTTATATCTAAAATAATTTGGTTACAAAATTTATTAGAAAAGAAACAGATTAATTGAGAGGAAAGTATAGTGTAACTAAACTCATACATTCATGTGAAATAAATATACTAAAATTAGAAACCAAGTATATTATGCTTGCATTATTTGAGATATCAAAGCCATATGAAAATACTAATTGTATTCTTAATTTTATTTTATAAAAATATAATATAATTTATGAATTTTTAATAAAAAATCTTTTTTATGATTAAATATTAATTTTGGAAAACATAAATTATTAAAAACTAATTTTAAAAATTTATTATTTATTTATTTGAGAACTTAAATAAATAAATATTACTTATTTTCTTATAAGTGAGTTTTTAATATTGATTTTTTTCAAACTTGTAGTTTTTTTTA
Organism: Cupressus sempervirens; assembly: GCA_028749045.1. Classification (NCBI taxonomy): domain Eukaryota; kingdom Viridiplantae; phylum Streptophyta; class Pinopsida; order Cupressales; family Cupressaceae; genus Cupressus; species Cupressus sempervirens. The sequence goes on along the minus strand of CM053787.1, from coordinate 799,278,534 downwards.
TAGGTAATAGGCTGAAGCATAGAGATTATTTTATTTGTTTATATTAATTATTATTATGTATTAATGTCAAGTAGATTGAAACCCAAGACCTCTCCTAGAAAATAACATTTGTCATATAATGGGTTATAAGAAGGGAACCTTTCCATGTAAATACCTAGGAATCCAAATAGTAAAGGGACTAGAGAAGGAAAAACTTGGGATCCAATTATTAAAAAATTATATAAGAAAACTAATAACTGGAAAAATAGATTGCTCACTAAGGTAGGCCAGGTCACAAAGATCAAATCGGTCATGTCAGCGATACCATCATACCATATTTCATGCCTCCCATTACCAAAAGAAGTAAAACACCAAAATAGATATAAAAAAATCAAGGATTTTTTTTGGAAAAGGGAAAAAAGAGAAGAAAAATGCTCTAATAAAATGGTAGAGCATATGCAAACCAAAAACTCTAAGAGGTCTAGGAATCAAAAACTGCAGTTGGTAGAATGAAGCCTTCAGAGCCAAGTTAGTATGGAGAATGTATACAAATCAGGAAAACAAGTGGACAAAAATACTTAATAACAAATAACTCAACCCAATTGATCCTCTATCTCTTTTTCGTACTATTAATCCCTTGTGAGGCTCCAAAACCTAGAATTTTATGATGCAATGCAATTCATTAATCAACAATAGTCTAATTTGGGATATAGGTCGAGGAGAAGAAGCATTATTCTGGGAAGACTCTTGGGATGGGCTTCCCTCTCCCAATTCCTCCCAACTCCTGACATCCATAAAGGTTAAATTAAATAATCTAAGGGGAGTAAATGTTAAATATTACAAACATAGAGTAATTGAGAATACAAAAGAGACCTGGCAATGAAGGAATGTGGAAAATACTAATCTATCAAAACAAGAAAAACTACTATATGAACAATTCATTCATTAAAGGTGAATCAAACACTCCGACCAAAATGATAAAATAATTGGGGGGCTTCGAGAAAAGGATACTACAAAGTAAAGATAGGATATGATATAATTATGAATTCTCGAAGATGGAAGAAAATCAAAATCACCCTCGCCCTATGGTGGGATCCAAAATGCGTCCCCAAGGATGGTATCTTTCTATGTGCAACTATCTAGAACATAATCCTAGCTACTAATAGATTCACTAAAATGGACTTTGAGTGACCCTCAAGATGCCCCCTTTGTAAACAAGGGGTAGAGACAACAAACCATCTCCTTTACCAATGTAGTTATATAGATATAGACTATTTATGGTTATGCAACAAATTAAACTAGTCAATAGCACTACACTTCAACCTTTGGGAACATCTAAAAAGTTGGCCTAAAGATGGGTGGTCCAAAATCTACAAAAATCTTTGGAATATTTTACCTTCCATCCTCCTATTAGAGATTTGGAAAGAAAGAAATAGAAGAATTTTCAAAAATGAAGAAATGCAACATAAATCACTCTTAAGAAAAATAGAAATAAGAATTAGAAAAGTTATTAATAATAACTTGAGAAGAAAGACCAAAGAAGAAGGAACCTTCTCATAATGGGATGCCCCGATGAAAAGGAATTGGTAAAATTTGATAGTTTTCACATTGCTCTATTCTAAAGCAATCAAATAAGAAAATAAAAATTGTAGGTAGAGTCCCCCCATAGGATGGAAATATTTCAACTTCGATGAAATGTCTAGGGGCAACCCCAAAATAGTAGGCATAGGATGTTTCATCTCTGATCCAGATAAATGAATCATCAAATGAGCCAAACCTTTAGATAAATCAACTAATAACCTAACAAAATTAGAAGCTCTTATAGAAGGACTTCACCCAAGTTTGGATATAGGAATCAAGAAACTTATAGTAGAAGGGGACTCTCAAATCATCCTTAATGCACTCAAAAAAAAAAGTACACCCATCTAGCTATTGAACTCTAGACTTGGAGTCACATTAAGTATAGTGGATAATTTTGAAGAGATTAGATATCAACATATATATCAAGAAGGAAATAAAGTAGCTCATTAGCAAACAAAGGAGAAAATGGTTCAAACTTCACTATTACCAATACAAAAGAATCTTTATAAAAACTTTTTAGAAAAAAGAATGGAAAGGTTAAAACTAATCCACTATTAAAATAGCCATATTTGGGCACCAAGCTTGTGTCGTCTAACACCTTTCACTTAGCAAAGCTCAAGGAAAAGCTTAGACATTGGAGTCAAATCACCCCCTTTATACTCATATTAACACCATACAACTGGGGGATTCCATCATTTAAACATATACACTAAGAAATTGATGCAACACATGTAAACAAATTGTGATTAACTCGTAATCTGTATCCATCTAATCCCAATTTTCCTTGAAACAGACAACATAATAGGTGAAAGAAAAAACCAGGCATCATTTACTTAAAACCACTATGTAATAAGATCACCCAAATATTTGGCATGAGTGTCAAAGTGAAGAGCAACTTACAATGATGAAAACCCAAGTATTTAAGGTCCTTGATAGTGAAGATGCCTCACACTATTACTAAGTCATAGGAGTTAGTCTGATGAATAATATTTGTCTCTAACTAGGTATAGGTCTAGGATGCATACATCCATTAGGATGAAGTTTGACCTTCAAAAAACGGCCTTCTGTAGGGAAATCATGACCCTCAAGATCAATAAAATAATAAAAAATAAGGATACATTAGTTCACCGAGCTATTAAGATCATCCTTGGGGAAGAATTCTCTAACCTAGCTAACCAAACCAAGCATAACTCTAACATTGTAGCTATGTTTATCATTAGGAATTTTCATGTGGATAGGGACAAACCAGCCATTGGGGACTTTTGTAAGACTATTTTCAAAGCGTCAATTATTAAGGAGCTTGAATTAGTTTTAAAGAACATTGATGATGGCCTCTACATTCCCAAAAGGAGTGAGTACAATATCTAGGACACTCTGATTGAAGTGTTTCCAATTTTGATCATGAAAGAGAAGACGACCTTCATGCAAAGAATGGAGTGTATCACCCATAATTGGATGTTCCTACTAGTACCCACAAATATGCGTATATGTTTTGACTAGAGGGGTATGGAATGATATGGTCAAGTGCAATACCTCCTAGAAGACAAGATATAATTCGAGTGCAAATTTTGGTCCATTTTAGTTTAAGCCTGATACTACATATATGGTTGTGACCTAGCTCGTAGGGTTCCTTTTTCCATTTTATGGCAACTTTGTAAGGAAGGCCAACATTATATCAGGGGCTATTTTCTTTCTCTACTATTAAGGTTAGGATTTTAGCAAGTAAGATATGTAAATTTGGAAAATATAAATATATCAGCAAAATGGTGGTTGATCCCTCAGACAAGATGGAGCATTTTTGAGATTGTCTAAAATCTAGGTCCGATAATAATATCTGGTATTAATACATAAATTTAAGGTCTTAGTTTAAGCGGTGTTGTTTATTCACTATCAATTTTTGCCTTTTAATGATATTCTTTTTCTCCTTTTGGTTTCCTCCCTCTTTCATTTCTTTAGTTCTTTGATTCATCTGGTAAATGATTTAATTATAATATTTGGGTTAATCATATAATATTGAGAATTATTAAATATTATTTGATTTAAAAAAATTAAAATATGAGATTATTTAATTATTTAAAAACTAATTAAATATGTGCTTTAATTTAAAACACTTAATTTGGAAGTCTAATTTGGAAAATTAGTTAAAGAGAATTTAAAATACATGATGATATTTGATTAATTAGAAAATACTTAAATATGTTCTTTGGTTGAAAATATTTAATTTTAAAAATCTAATTTGAAAAGTTGGATTAAAAAAGAATTAGAATATTAAAAGAAAAAAATTTAATATTGTTTTATTATAATTATTTAATTACTAATAATTAAATTAGAGTTGCATTTAACTAGTGAGTGTTAATTATTATTATAAATTTAAATAATAAACTACACTTTAAGTAGTGCTTGCACTAATTAATAAAGTGGAGGGAAAGAAAAAAGGAAAAAAATTGATTAAAATTTTATTTAAGTGTGCATCAAATGATATAATAATTAAAGTAATTATTATTTAATAAAGTTAGAGACTTTTAGTAATTGGGGATTAGAAATCCTAGTTAGAGTTATGGTTCTTTATTAGAGAGTTGGTAGTTCATTTGAGGGACAAAAGTTTTGGAGAGCGAAATTTTGAATTGAAGCAAAATAATTGTTGAAAGTTTCAGAGGGTTTGAATTTGCATGCATTCATAGATTGTCTTGGATTTTAGATATTATTTTGAGGTAGGGCTTGAAAATTTGTTGTAAAATTTAATTGAAAGATCTATTTACTTCGTGTCTTCCCGGGTGCTTGCATAATGTTCATTAATTTATTGTATTGATTTTTCGATAAATAATTATATTATAGATTTTGAAAAGGAAAATTTATTGATCAAGAAAACTTGATTGAGAAAAACTATAGAAAAAATGAGAAAATTATTATGATTGTATTATTTTAATATTCTTTCTAATATAGGAAAAAATCAATTATAAAAAATTGGAAGAAAACAATAAGTTGAACAAGTAGAGTATAATCTTTAAATTTTCCATTAGAACCATGTGGTTATCATGATTTTACTAAATAAAGATAAATATTCTTATTATATCTTAAATAATCTAGTTGCAAAATTTATTAGAAGAGAAAAGGATTAATTGAGAGGAGAACATGTTGTAAGTAAACTTATGTATGCATGTGAAAACAATTATACTAAAATTAGGAAACTAAGAATATTATGCTTGCATTATTTGACATATCAAAGGCATATGAAAATATCAATTGTATGTTTAATTTTATTTTATAAAAATACAATTTAATTTATGGATTACAAAAATAAATTATGATGAAATATTAATTTTTAAAATTAAAAAATTTATTTTAAATTAATTATTTAAAAAATTATTTATTTATTTCACAATTTAAATAAATAGATACTAGTTATTTTCTTATAAGTGAGTTTTTAATAATAATTTTTTTAAACTCTTAATTTTTTTTGATAGGTAATGGGCCAAAGAATAGAGATTATTTTATTGTTTGTTTAATTATTATTATATTAATGTCAAGTAGATTTGAAATAATCTAGTTATGCATATTTAATATTATGAAAGAATTTACATATAACTTAATTATAATTATAATATCAAATTTGCGTGATCTCTAGTTGCATTATGAATTAAAGGAAAAGTAAATATTAATATTTGATTTAAATAGAAGTTAAATTAATATCTTTGAAATAAAATTGATATTAATATTTAATTGCATAATATGTACATTAATGTTTTTAAAATTTAAAAGTGAGCAAAACAAGGGGGTTGGCCCTTACAACCAAAAAGTTGGCGACCAACACACTGCCAACAAAACCAAGTAGAGGGCAACCACTACTACATAGAACAACAACTACTAACCAAAAAAAACCACACCATTAACCATACCTAATAGAGTATCATCTATACTAATTCTTGCACTATAGTACTAAACATACTATAATTTTTTAAAACATAAATTGTTGGCATAAACAAACCAACCCAGCCCAAAAATAACACACGATCATTTACACCTACCAAAATATCATTTATACTAGTTCTAAAAACTATATTACTACACATACCATGAAAGTTCAAAACATAAAACTGTTGGCATAAACAAGCCAACCCAAGTCTAAGATTAAGCTGTAAACCAACAAACAAGGAAATTTATAAAACAAATAAACAAAATAGGGCTAAAAAACCCTAGAGACCACCACATTATTTTTTTTCCTTATATTTTCCTTTCCCAACCAAAAGCACCCTCGCCTAATCCTTAGCAAGAAACTTATACAGGAGTTTGTTATCCTCCATGTCCAGCGTTGCCTCATCCTTCTCCTACTCCAGCAATTAGAGGGTAGTAGTAGCAACATGAGTAACCTTCAATGCAAATTTAGAGGAGTAAAACCCATCCTCTAAAGACTTGACCCTTTTCTCCATCTATGCATTCTTCTCATTCTGTTCCTCCTCTTTCTCTTTGTTTCCTTTTTCTACATTCTTAGGTGCCTCCTTAATCTTTGTCAATGACTAGTTCTCATCCTACAAAACCTGGGGGTTAGTAAAAACATTGGTTTTTTCCTTTTCTACAGAGGAGATGGTGATAGGGGAGCTATCCACTTTATTTCTATCCTCATAGAAGGTAATAGGCTACAAGGTAAAACTAGTCGACACATGAGTAATTTCTGTGGTATTGATATTACCAGTAGACACTCAGGTGTTATCAATAGAATTTTCACTTTTTTCTTTCTCTCTCTTGGAGTTAGAATGTTTCTTCACCTCCAACTCTCTTTCATTGTTCTTAGAATTATCCCTTCCATATCCTCGGCCCTAAATTTATTTACCTTTTTTTCATACCTTGCTTGTGTTTTGGCCAACCTTCCCGACCTTCTCCTACCATTTCCTCCAACCTCCTCTCTAAATCCTCGATGTACACTCCACTGGATTTTTAATTTTAATTTTTTTACTTCCCTTCTATTCAATTACCAGGTCTGGGTTTTTATTTTTCTTATTATCCCTACTCAGGGAAGGGTGCAACATGTTGATTCTAGTTCTAGTACTAATACTTAGAGGGGAATTCTGGTGGTGCCATTGATTATCAACTACAACAACCCTATGGGAACATAGGGAAAGATGAAACTGGTAAATTCTAAAAATTAGGCCCTAGTGAATAATAGTAAAATTATTACCCTTTCTTCTCTTCTCTATAATGTCACTTATCATGTCCTCAAGGGAATGTAACAAAAATAACACAATTAAAATAAAGTATCTATTTCTAAAATGGTTTAGAAGAGGGAAGTGATAGTAATAATAGACTCCAAACTTTCCTTCAAGCATGAGGTACTTCATAATCACCAAACATACATCATCCCAAGGAGCAAGTAGCTTATCCCTCTAGAAGTCTCCCATATAGTGAATAAGTTCTTCATCCTCAACAAAAATGATATTCATGTTGGCCTCATCTGTCATTTTCATAACCTTCTTCCATTTTTTCCCCTTTAGAGATAAACTAGTGGCCATAACAATTACCTCCTCATTTACTTGGAATATGATACCATTTATGGTAACTCTGTGATCATTCCACCCATTTACAAATTGAAGAGCACAATTTTCATCATAACCCACCATTGCCTGCATATAAGGAAGAAATCCCCCTTCTTTTAATAAAAACTAGGTCACCATCGTATCCTTAAAATTTTCTATCTTTGTTTGGCTCTAATTGATTCAAATATCCACTCATTTCATCTTCACTAATTCTTGATCCCCTCAGCTCAATAATTTGCATCTGAGCCTTCTCACCCTCAAGCTTGCTAACCAATGGGAAATTTCTAATTGATAACAACACTGTAATTTTGAAAATAACATCTCTAGGGCCTTTAATCATCCTACAAACATAGTTTTGAGATGCTTCAAAATCCCATACCTTTTCATTATGGGATTTGTGTGTATTTTGCATCATAACTCTAACGTCCCTAAAATCTCTAACAATATTTGTAATGATATTATTCGTACTTTCAAAAATAAAATGTTTAAAATTTCACATTATGTTACCATAATTGAAAAGTAACTCTTGCCCCAAATTGCATATATTTATTATCTAACCTGTATGATAGTGTCTCATCATCTTTCCTTTATACTTCTTGTTAAATTTAGCAAACTTCACCTTCCTAGAGATTATATTGCCAAATTTGATACTGCTCCTTATTTGTTTAGCCATGTTCAATTTTTGAACCCCCCACCCCCTTTCCTTGCAAATTAGTGTTTTAATTTCCTCCTTTAGGATTTCCATACTTCTCTAGCACATCATTTCTTTTAACTCAAACCCCATGATAGTAGCAACATCCACCACCATATTACCTTCCTTGTATATGTGTTGTAACTAGAATTTTTCCATGATAATGTTTTGGTTATTCCAACTCGGCTGAGAGACTCCCTTTGCCATTTCAATAATTAATTTAGAATCACCTTCTATAGTTATTTCCTTTATTTGCATATCACTAATCAATTGTAGGCCCCAAAGTAAAGCCATCACTTCAGCCATGTTATTACTTCCTCCACCAATTTCCCAGAATAAACTAGCAGTGCTTCACTGTTTCCATCCCTCAGCACTCCACCCACAACCCCAACCCCCTCACTTATAGTACCATCAAAGTTTAATTTAAGATATGTTATTGTTGGTAGTTTCCATCTTGTCTATTATCTCTTTATTTCCTTAGAGTTATTAAAATGATTAAAAATCCAGTGGATACCTCATCTTTCAACTATTTGGTATTCTTTTCTTCTTGGTTCTTCCTTCGGTGTCTTACATTTGGTGATCATTATATTTTCCCTTAGTAGTTTCTCCATAATTCCCATAACTACCTTCACAGGCCTTTCCTCTTCCTGAAATATTTTATTGTTTCTTTCCTTCCATATGTGCTAGCAAATGTATGGTGGGATGATTCTCCATAGGAATATCAACTTGGGGTGATAAAAGGGACAATCTCATTTTCAACAAATTGAACCAAATTTTCCTTCAACACCTAACACATGCCAAATTTCTCCCAAAATAGCGACCGGATCCTTAGAGTACACCAACATTCAAGGAATAGGTGAGAGATATTGCCCTCTTTTTCTTTACAAAGTTAACATTTGTTTGTGATATAAAAACTTCCTTTTTTCAAATTGTCCAATGATAGTATCTTACCATGTTGAACAATCCACTAGAAGAAGTTGATTTTGGGGAGAAGATTACTAATCCAAACTTTATGCCATATTGTGGGACAAAGGTTATTACAAAAGAGACATTTTTAAGCAGATTTAATAGTATAATGTCCACTAGGAGTTATATCCCACACAACTTTATCCTCCTGTATTAGAAGTGGAATTCTTTGAGCTTCCGTTAACTCCTCAAGTTCTTTAAGTAGTTGAATATCATCCAAGGGAGAAGTATATTTTCATACTTTCTTCCACTTCCTTCTCGGGTCAATATAATCCACCACTCTCAATCCTACCTCCACCTTTAATGTTTCCATTAGTCTTTTGAATTTTTTGTAAGCCAGTGGTTCCCCCCCATTCAATTATCCTCCTAGAACTTGATGTTTTTCCCACTACCCATAATCCATCTCACCCTTTCTCTCAGTATACCTCTTCTATTGACAATATTCATCCATATTTTGGATCCTCTTAGGAGGTCATTATTAAAGAGATTATGAATAAATGGGGAGTTAGATAGGTATTTATCTTTCATGATATTACTCCAATCCATGTTGTTTTCTACCAGCCTCCACTCAATTTTAGCAAGATGGGCTTTATTCAAGTCTCCGAGTCTTCTCACTCCCAAAACCCCCTTCTCCTTTGGTTTGCAAACATCCTCCCAGTCAACAAGATTTAATTTGACAAGATTTAATTTGTTCTTTTCCCCTATTCCTGACCAAATAAAATTCATCTATATTCTCTTAATTTTTTCCACCATGTTTTGGTTTATTTTCAAAACTGATAGAAAGTAAATTGGGATGTCTTGGAGAGTTGTAGAGAGTAGCTATAGTTTCCTTGCATTACTAAGAATTTTCCCTTTCCATCCAACTAGCTTCTTCTAGATTCTTTCAACAATGGTATTCTAGAATTCATTTGTTACCTCCTTGGTGGTTAAAGGTAAACCAAGATAAGTATCTTAGAGGTTAGTTGACTAACAGCCTAAAATGTTCTTAATCTTCTTCTTCGTAAAAGCATCGATGTTAAAAAAATAAAGTTTACTTTTAGAGTAATTTGTTTGCTGACCTGACTTGTCTTCATAATTTATAAGGATACTCTTCCATTGTTTGGCTTTCATTATAGAGGATTCTCCAAAAATAAAAGTGTCATCAACAAATTGTTGTAACACTTTAGTTTTAACAGTAGTAGTAGGTTTACTCCCTTTAACACAACCCATACTTACCAGTTTGGAAAATGATCTCCCCGATACCTCTACCACAATAATGAAGAGGTAGGTGGATAGCAGGTCACCTTGTCTTAATCCTCTCCCACTTAAAAATTACCCCAAGGAGAGTTATTTACTAGGACTGCATACTGGACAGTACTCACCATTATCCTAATAAGGTTTATGACCTTTTCATTAGACCCCACTCTTTCAAGAACATCATAAAGGAAATCCCATCTTACCTTATCATACACCTTAGAAATATCTAGTTTGAAGGTCATAGTAGGTAATTTATTTTTCTCCATTGGATGTATGATCTCATGAGTGGTTATTACAACATCTAGGATTTGTCTTCTTGGCACAAACCCCCTTTTGTGGTGTTCCTATAATTTTTTCTAGGAAGGGCTTAATTCTATTGACCATTACTTTGGAAAAAACCTTATAGACTTTGTTACAAAGACTTACACATCTGATGTCAAGGATACTTGTGGGTGTTGGGGTCTTGGGGATCAGAGCAATAAGAGTTTTATTTATCCTTTTTAGCATCTTCTTCATGTTAAAGAAATCTTGGTTGCCCAAACTAGCTCATTTTAATAACCTCCTAGAATTGTTGGAAAAATGTTGGGGCAAAACCATTAGGTCCTGGGACCTTGTAATCTTTCATAGAAAAAACTACCCATTTCACTTCCTCCTTCATGATATTTCCTAGAATGCTATTATTTTCCACTTCCCCTAGCACTTGTGGGATCGTCTTTATCAAACTTCTTCTTATTACCTAATTTCCTATTCTATTTTCCTTTTTATAATCCTTTTAAAAGTACTCCACAACATGTCTTCCCATCTCCTCTTGGTCCTTATATTCCCTTCCCCCTTCTCCTTCCAGCCTATTGATCATGTTTCTTCTTTTATGGTTTGAGGCCGACCTATGGAAAAAGGTAGTGTTCTTGTCACTTTTAGTTAACCATTAAACTCTCAATCTTTGCTTCCAAAATATTTCCTCTCTCAAAACGATGTCCTTCCATTTTATTTTGTACTCTTCTTCTTCTTATGTAGCTTCCTCCAAATTATTACCCTTAGCAATATCCCCCTATATTTTTTTAAGTTTCTCCTCCACTTCTCCTTTGACTTTGAACAAATTTCCAAAGGAACTCATAGCCCAACCCTTAACATTTCTCCTTACATTATCCAAATTTTGAGTTAATTTGTACATTGCAGTACCATCTATCCTTATGTTCCACCATTCTTGGATTCAATCTTTAAATTTTGGGTGGGATTCCCACATTATTTCATACCTAAAAGGTTTTAGACCTCCTTTTATATCATCCTCCCAATGGAAGATTAAAGGGGAATGGTCAAAAGTGGTTCTTGTGAGGTTCTCTACAAAGGAATCACTCATCCTATTCCAATACCCCATCGCAATCAATCTATCTAGTCTTACTTGAAAAAGGATCACTTCATTTTCTATTATTAGTCTAGGTGAATGGGTTTGCTCTCAGGTCTACATCGATTAAATCCATTTTTCCCATAAAATCATGAAGATCTTGCAGAATTTCCTGGCAGTCTCTATTTCCACATAACTTTTCTGAGTGGTAGAGGGGGGTATTAAAATCTCCCATACACATTATCCATTATCCTTTCCAACTTTCCATAGGTTTCTTTTCTCCCTATCTTTTTATTTGAAGCATAGATATTGATAAGCCCCCATCTTTGATTACTAGTTTGGAACTTAGTTATTATAAAAAAAACTTCTTTCCATAACTTAAATCCAGTCATAGAACATGGGTTCCACATGGTAGCAATACCCCCTAAGGCTCTATCAGCATCCACATGCATGCAGATAGCCCTAGGACAAATATGACCCACAAGTCTACCAAAATTAGCAGTAGACATTTTGGATTCTTGGATTAACACATAGTCAACCTTTTCTTGGAATATACACTACTTTAAAGCATATTGTTTCTAGTGTTTATTAATCCCTGTTAAGTTCCAAGAAAGAAATTCTATTTCTTACCTCTTGTTATAGTCTCCAATGTATGATGCTAAACATTGGCCACGTCCATTGAAGCATGTTTTGTACTAGTTGCTCTATTACTTGGTCTTCTAGCTATACCACATGTTCCTATATTTGGCTTTCCATTTTTGAACTTCCCATTCCTTATTATCACCCACTAATGGGAAAGTGGGGCTTAGTTCTTTTTCAACTTCCACCTTATCTAAACTTGCCATCACTTTTGCTGCTATCTCTACTAGAGAGGTCTTCATAATTTTTAGAGGGGTGCCTGACCTCTCCTTGGTAACACAATCTACATACTTTTGTTCCTATCATCGCTTGCTTCCCAAACTTGTTGGAGAACTAGAAAGGGAGTGTTGTACCACTATTTCACCTTCCTTCATAATCTTACCTTCCTGAGGTCTCCCCAAAGGTGACCTTATTAATTCCTCTATCTCTTGTCTAAATGTATACTCTTCCATTTTATTATTTTCATGTAAAGCCTCCCCCACTTCAGGTTCACTTAGCCCCCTAGACCTTGCGATAGGGGTATCCTACACCTTGTTAGCCTCTAGGATTTGAGTGCCAGCAAAAACCTCCTCTAGTTGTGGAGCTTTTGAGGTTTCTTGAACTATTTCTTTTACAATTTCTGGGGGTCCTTCGTTTTGTTTCTCTTTCTGCAATTGGACTTTACAGTCCACTATGACATGCCCATATTCTTCACACTTTTGACAAAAAAGTTGCGCAATATTGTATTCTTTAGGTTGGTATTTCTCTCCCCATTTAGTTTTTAGAGTGATCACAGTCAACAAATCTTGATTTAATGGTACATTCACATATAATCTAGCATACATCAATCTAGACTTTTGCATTGTCACTGTGTCCACAGTGAAAGAATGACTGAAGGAATTCCCTATCCACCCTAGAATCTTCTCATCCCATAATTCAAGGGATAATCTATGTAGTAGTACACTAGCTCTACACTAGCGTCAAGTCCTAGGTGCCACCTTGTTAAGGCAAGGCAATGCTTTCCATAATACCAAGTTCTCAAAAGTATTAAATTCATAGCCTCCTCTGCAATGAATTTGAAAAAAAAAGGCCCCTTGGCATTCCAAAAACACCAACACTTCCCTTAATCTTCTATTTTTGGCCTATCCACTTTTGGACCATTTCTATCATGGGTCTGAAGGCAAAAAATATACCAACTACACATAGTTTGAGCCAAAAGTAACAATGTCCACAAAATTATCTGGAAGGGAGATCACTGGCCCATTAGCACTATGTTTAATCTTGGGGTCCTCCATTGAATCTCTAGCCACATTGGTACCCACTAGTGCATTCTTCCACCCTCTAGGGGTCCCATCCATCAACTTTTCTTCACCTTCCATAGGATCACCAGCAATTTTTCCATTTCCCAAGGGGGTAAAACTAGAGAATGTATTTTTCTCCACATCTACGGCCCCACACTAGAACATCAAAATCCTTTTTCAAGGTTAACCCCATCTGCAAGTCTGAGCATGGTGGAGGGTTAGGAGGCTAAGGACCCACCATGAGATTGAATTCAAAATTTGAAAAGGAGCAGCAATGGGGGGCAGAGTTGTAGAGCAATAGGGTATTATTATAAACATTTATGTTATTAAATAAATCATTTATGATTTAATATGTTTCATGATATTTCATGTGCACAAAGAGATTTGACATTTGAAGACTTATTGATTTTAAAAAGTATATTAGTATAAAAATTTATATAAACATGTATATTCTTACTTTATTTCTTACTTTATTTCTAAACACATTCTTATGACCCAAACTAAAGAAGAGAAATTGATGAAATTAATCATATAGCTGAAAACTGTGTGTCTTCTTATATTTTGTTTACAGCCTTGTGATGTTTATTTTTGTGATGGTTTTCTTTGTGGGTTGTTTAGTTGGCCAAGTTAGGATGTGCACCATACGTATTTTCAGATTTCTTTTATAATTATTTAACTAGATGTCATGATGTATTTTATTATTCAAATTCATATTTATTTTATGAGATGTCTTTTGATGAGCAATTATGAGAACTTGAATTTTGAGAACCAATGTTTTTTTTGGGTTACTTATTAAGGAACCAAATTTGATCAATATTACTTTTGTGGTATGTGAGACATTGTGGTTTGTGAGTTTTGGAAAGGTAGTCTAAGTGTATGACTTGTGGTGTGGGTTATAATAGGAGTTCGGGATCCAAAGTGATCAGTACTAGGGTAACCTATTGTAAGTTATTTAATAAGTGATAGTCTAGTAATTAATATTTGGGGAAACACACTCAAAAGATAAGTTAGAGATATTTTGTCACCCATGCCTTGAGTGCTTGTATAGGCTAAGAATGGGATGATACCTAATAAGAGGTATGACTGGTTTGCCACATCTTCATGAGAGGGTATTATGGTTTGGTATGTGTGACATTGAGGGTTCGGGGTTCAGGGTTACCAACCTAGGTTAACTCATTTCTTGTGGGTTCAGGGTCTAATGAGAGACTAGGCCAGGGTACCTCAAGTAGTTTGACAATGTGATGACACTCCCTAATAGTGTAGCTTGAGTCTCCTCCACAGATTTTGTTTTTCCTCTGTGGTGTAGTTATTAGTGGCATACTTATTGTTGGATGTACATATTTTTGGTGCTTTACTTTTACTGATGAAAGTTGTTAGAATTTTATTATTGTTCTTGGACATGTGGCTTTTGACTAAAGGTAGATATATTTCATTGACTTTATCTTGATTTTGGCTTGGTATCTAATGTTGGTATAGGAATTAGTATCTTCTTGATGTTGTCATATTTTCTTTGGTAGTTTGATACCCTTGAGATAGATTTGGCTATTAGGATTCCTTTCCTAAGAATGTTTTCTAATTGATTAGACATATGTGAATCGTTCATTATCTTCCCTGCATGGTGGGAATGAAAGCTTGACTAGGTGACCACACGGTTGAGAGATAGTGTCTTAATGTAGGACCATCCTAACTATAAGAGAAATCTTCCATCACCCAAAAATATTTCTTTTTTTTTTCTTGAAAAAGGGATTTCATGGTGCAATTTTTTTTTTTGTGAAGGCTTTCTACTTAGTAAGTCATTCATACGAGCTCAAAATGTTATAATTTCAGAGGTGGATGTTCATCTTTGATATATCCGCCTACTAGTTGAGGCTTAGTGCCATATCATGATTATTCATGGAGTTTTTGTGGATTTTTGGTGTGTAATTTTTGTATAAAAACTTTAAACTCACCATTGAAGACCTTAGAGGCCCTTAATGGGCTCTAAAATAGGGTCAACTAGAGCTTGCACAAGTTGGGCCCTGTAGATCAGATGTTGTAGATTTTGAAAAGGGATTATAATAGTCAATCAGAGATAAAATTCAAAATTTATAGCCTTCCAAAGTTGGGCTGACCTAAATTTCAAAAATAAGTGTTAAAGGTGTATGGTACTAACTCTATATGCAATATTAGAGTTAGTCAATCTCAAGGATTAGGGTTTCATGTCTAGAAACTTTCTGGATGGTGTAAAAATGCCTATTTAAAAAATGCTTGTACATTGTCTAGGATAACATTGGGTGATAGTTTGTGGCTCTATGTTATAAATTATTATAAATAAGATGTCCATGTAGGTTTTTATATTGTATTTCAAAATTATGCAATTCTGCATTTATGGTGATAATAAGAAATCCATATTTTTTTCTTGCCAATTATCGTTATTTCTTTGTTTTTGTTATGTGTTTTTGGTATTAAGGGGAGTACCTTTCATCAAATGGTATTAAAGCAGGAGTTCTTAAGTGTGTAAAAAAACCAATGATAATGAGGTAGTTACACTAGTATTGTGGTTTGGGTTGTGCATATAGATAGATCGTTGATTGTGAGATAGTTTGCACTAGGGTTTCAACAGAAGTGTGAAGATGTCTCCATGAAGGTAGTGTGGTGGGAGAGTTACAATTGAAGGTTTTAGAGCCCTCTAGAGGAAAATGCAAGCATTACAAGAAAAAATGCATAGAGGAATGAATCTTTCTGTAGCAGATGATGAAAGTGAGGATGAAAGAAAATAAGAAGGAAATGTTTATAAAGTGCTACTTGATGAAGTTCTTAACCTAGAGGAGGGAAAAAATTGAAGGCCATTTATAAGATTGAAAAAATACCTTTGTTTTATGTTCCCACACTTTTGGAAAATTTTAACCCAGAGGAATTAATTGATTAGATCAATGAGTTGAAAGAGTACTTTGAATATGAAGATATTGAAGATCCGGATAGGGTCAAGTTTGCAAGGGCCAAACTAAAGGATCACACAAAGATATTTTGGTAGGAGATCCAATTGGAGAGAAATAGAAGAGGGAAGGAAAAAAATCACTAGATGACATCAAATGATAAGTAAAATGAAGTGATAGTTCATTCATGTGGATTATGCTTGATCTACTAAACAAGAAAATGCAAGGATTGAAGTAGGAGGGAAGATCTTTTTAGAACTATACAATAGAGTTCTACTAAGTTATCATTAGAATAGGCCTTGAAAAATATAACAAGGACAAGGCTTCCCATTATCTTAATGGGCTGAGGCTAAGAATTTAGGAGGAGATGAGTTAGGTTTGAATGATTAGTATTAAGGAGGCACACAAATTTTCCCTAAGGGATGAGAAAATGTTGAGAAAAAAATTTGATAACAACAATAGTGGAAGAGATCACGGTGGAAGATCTAATGGATGATGAAATGATGATCAAAAGAAAAAGGATGAGGCAAGCAGTAGCAGTTAGAACCAGGGGGAAATAGCTCCAATAGTTTTCACAATCAAAATAATAGAGATCAAAGAGGAAGAGGGAAAGGGAAAGGATCTAGAAGAGGAGCTTTCCATGGATAATGCTTCCACTATAGTGAAGAAGGGCATAGAGAATAGAAATGTTCCTAGTGTAAAGGAAGGATAGATTGGAGAACAAAATTTCAAGTCAAAAATGTGCATGTTGATGAAGATGCAAATCATCTCATTCTGAAGATGTTGAAAGGGGAGAAGTCTTAGTAAATAGTAGAGTCTTGTTGAGTTAAAAAATGAACCCAATCAAAGGAGGATTTTGTTTCACACGAGGTGCAAATGTGAAGATAAGTGTTTTGATGTGATCATCAATTGAGGAAGCACTTACAATTTGGTGTCTAAAAAAATAGTCACAAAGAAATTCCCACATCTATAGAGTATTGTCTGGGTGTAGAATGATGACAAGATCATAGTGAATGAGTAGTGCCCAGTGAAGTCCAAGATTGGAAGCTACTAGAATGAGGTGCTTTGTGATATCATACCTATGGATGTATGGCATATGTTGTTGGTTAGGCTGTGGAAGTTTGACATGCATGTTGTACATGATGGGCAAGAAAATACCTTAACTCTAACAAAGGGAATGAAGCATAAGTTGAAGTTGTTGAAGGAGAAAGAAGAATAGGTATATAGTGCTCCTAGAATATGTTTTTTTGATGGAAAGGAGTTTCTCAAAGGTATAAGGAAAGAACATATGTGTTTTTCTATCATCCTAAAAGATGGTAAAGAAGAAGCAGAGGAGGTAGTTGCAAAAGTTGCAGATTTTTTGGGAGATTTTTTTTGATATTGTGTCAGATAATGTACCTAATGGGTTACCCCCAATGAGGAATATTAGTCACTAGATGAACTTGATCTCATGAGCTGGTTTTCCAAACAAGGTAGTGCATAGAATGAAACCAACAGAATGTGAGTAGTTGAACAAACAAGTGCATAAGTTATTGTAGAAGTAAGGGTTAATTCAGGAGATCCTAAGTCCATGTGTTGTACCAACAATATTAGCACAAGAGAATAATGGAGAATAGAGGATGTGTACATATTCATAGGCTATCAAAAAGATAACATTTAAGTACATATTTCCATTATCAAGGATGCACGATATTATGGACTATTTAAGTGGAGTTGTGTATTTCACAAAGATAGATTTGAATAGTGGGTACCATCAAATTCATATTAGAGAAGGAGATGAGTGGAAGATTGTCTACAATTCAAGGGAAGGCTTTTATGAGTGGTTAGTCATGGCTTTTTTCTAACCAATGCACAAAGCACTTTCATGAGGCTCGTTAATGATGTATTGAAGGAGTTTCTAGGTAAGTTTGTCATTTTTTACCTAGATGATATTTTGATATTTAGCAAGACAATGGAGAAGCATTTTATGCATATTCATAAAATGTTTGATAAGTTGAGGGAAGAAAAATTGTTGATAAATCTAAAGAAGTCTAGTTTTGTGAAGGAGTTGATATACTTGGGATTCGTAGTATCAACATAAGATTTGAAAATGGACCCTAAGAAAGTGATGGTAATCCATAAATGACCCACTCTAAGGAGTGTAATAGAGGTTAGATCTTTCCATGGATTGGCTAATTTTTACAGAAACTTTATCAAAGGTTTTAGCAGTATTTTGTGGGCCTTTGACTAAAACAATGAGAGGGGATAGGAAAGAACTTAAGTGGATTGTAGGAGCATATAAGAGTTTTAATTTGTTGAAACAAAAAATAATTTAGTTTCATGTTCGAGCACTTCCAAATTTTAACAAGATGTTTCAAGTAGACTGTGATGCTAGTGGTGTTGGCATTAAGTTATTATTTGCCATTAGTGACAACCCTTATCTATATCAGTACACTCACTGAGAATTCTAGTATTAACCAAGCTTTAGTAGTTTACACTGAGCAGAATAGTGACTACCGAGTACAAATATAGGCAATGTGAAGACCAGCAGTGTCCACTGAGCTTCACAATGTCTATCGAGCAGAAAGTTTGTGTCATGGAAATTTAGTGTAAATCAAGTGATGGAAGAAGTAGTGTTTACCAAGTGAAGCAAGGTAAACTCAGTGTGCAGTATCTATTGAGTGACACTACATCTACTGAGTCACTAGTGGTCACCGAGTTCAGAACTACATATGTGATTGGTATAGACCAAGCCTTCATTTCTACTAAGTGATGATGATGCCGAGTAATGTAGTGGATGCTGAGTATCAGAAGGTCATCAAGTCAGTTCAATGAACCTGAGTTGTTTACTATTGGGCTGACTCAGTAATGTTTTGTTTACTTGTGTTTTGGCTGACCTTGCAATTTTGTAAATTGGAAAGGTATATATGTAAGATGCTTATCATTGTATTGTATTATATTTTGAAGAACTAAGAAGTATTTTTGAGAAGTACATGAGAAGGATAATTAGCAGCAATTTAAGGAATGTAGCAAGGTCAATATAGGAGTAGAAAAGTCATATCTATCGCATAAGGTGATCAGTGCTAAATGATCTTATCAGCAATCAGTTGTAAGTAGATCCACTACTTCATCCTAATAGGTGAATCAATTTTCTAAATCATTTAATGGGGTAGACTTAACAGTCTTTGTATAAATCTCCTAACCGAGTGCATACTTCATTGTATGTTTGTAAATCCTCTAACAAGGTGGACCTAGCAGTCCTATTTGCTTCTAACAAGGCAGATCACTAGAAGTGGTCAATGTAAGCCTTCACAATCCAACTTTATGCTACAGTACTAAATTTTTGTAGGCATCATCCCCACCCTAGTTTTACTTTCTATTTGGAAGGTTTCTAGGTCACCAAATTTTGTGTTCTTTTAGTCATGAATGTTTATATTTTAGTTCTTATGCATGCAGTAATATAGATGGATTTATGGCGATTGATTGATATTATTAATGTAAAATTAATGAAAGGATTTTGAAGTTACTAATTCAGCCATCACCTAAGAAAGAAGGATTCTACTATAAGGTGTTACACATGCATTGAACTCAGTCATATAGCTAAAAATTGCATGAATATAAGAAAAGTTGAAGATGAAAAGAAAGCAAGGGCTGACAACATAAGGAGGCAAATGAAGTAGCAATGGATTCCCAAATCCACTGAGGATACAAGATCAAATCATGGAAGTGAAGTCAGTCAAGAAGTGGGTGGCTCCATCCTCTCAAACTAAATTCCTAAGAATGTATTGGAGCTATGCTCAACAAGAAAATCATAAGCAGTTCCAACAAATATAAAGAATGCAAATGATCCAATTAGTATTCTAGATACACAAGGATCACAGAAAGGTTATCTTTCACCAAGTTGCATAAGACTCCATCGAGGAAAGTTGATTGAAGACCTTACCAAGCGAGGTTAGGAGTAAAGGAAATTTGGTTTGTTTATCGAGTTGATACTCTTGTTGAGTTAGGTCAGTGGATGATAGTATGTCACCCACTATGTCATTATGGCACCGAGCATTTATGAAAATTTCTCAATAAAAGGGGCAATTTTGACTTCATTTTTCACCACATTCACAGCATTCAAAGAGGAGTGTGATTTGAAAGAGCATTATAGTGTTTTCGAGAAATTTAGCAGTGAGATCTTCATGAATCCTTTCATCTACCAAGTAGCGATGGCATCTACCAATGAAAGTAGCTCTAAATCAAAGAAGGGTTCCAAAATGCTAGTTAAGGGCATTGAATGGAAAGCTCCAAACTTCAAGCTCATTCTAGCCGTTGCTGAATCACTTGATCCTTATGGTGCTCAGTCACAAATCATGTCAAAGGTACTCTTGATTAATGACATAAGAACTCATTTTAAATGTACTATTCAATAGTTAGGGACATTAGAAATGAATAATGCCATAGCTGAAATGTGTGTTGACATAGTTTTGAAACCCAAGCATAAGCATTTGGAAACAAAAGGATTAACTCATATCCCTCACTTGTCATGCAATTTTCAAGTTAAATGGATAAGGTACATATTGAGTCGATTTCACAATGGACATTTATGGTTAGAGAAACCCATTTTGATTACAAAGAAGATGATACACAAGGTTAAAAGTTTTCCAATGCTAAGAAAAGCTAAGAATACCAAAACCCTGGGTTGAGAGGAACTACAAAAGAAAACCCTAGCTGAGTGGGACAGTAGAGGTTTAAAAATAAGTAATGTCACTGACATAGAGCATAGGTTTGGCATCCACATCATTGCACACAAAATCTATAGCTCAAGTCAGTTGAATAGTGTTCCTTGTGAGGTAGTTGACCTAGACTACAAATTTGTAAAGAAGAACCTTAAATATGATTTGTTAGATGTGTTACTGAAGCAATTAAACAAAAACATTGACAGTGTGAAAACTTCAAAGAAAAATCCCTTCAAGTTCAGTTCATTGCTTACTTGCTTATTCTTTTATGTTCAAAAATTATTTCCATCTAAGGGCACAGTCATATGGAGGAAAGACACCCCTTTTCTTTATCAGATAAATGAATTTATTGAAGAAATGGGTGAAAATTTTGAAAGGGTGTTGGATAACTATTTTGAGGTATTCAAAGAGAAAATGAACAATAGATTCTGATTCCCACCCAAACTTGTAGAAGACTACAAGGATGATATATGTTTCATGGTGGACTATGACAAAGTGTACATTCAATCAATCATACCAAGAGTGGCATGGTTAAAACCATTGCCTTATGAAATTAACATTGATGAAGCTAGAGATATCATTGAGGTATTAGTAAATAAGCCAGCCAATTGTAATCTTCCTGCATTTGGCACATATGAGGAAGCCAAAAAGAGGATAGAGCTCAGTATTAAGATTCTTCAAGCTCTCAGTAGAGGAAAGAAGAGAGTTACTAAATTGAAGACAACAGAAGGTCCTCTAATGCTTACAGAGGGCAAGGGTGAGGATGAAGAGGAGGAATCTGAAGAAGAAAAGGAAGAATAAGAGAAAGAGGAGCTAGCAAGGAAGAAAGGAAAAGTGTTTATCACCAAACCTTAGAAGCAACCAACTATAGTATTCACCAGGAGAGGTAAAAGTGAACCAATACTTGTCTAGCCTCCACTTACATTTGAGGAGAGGTTAAAATAGTTAAGAGTTGGAGCAGGAATTTACAATTTCAAAGCTCTTAAGTATGAAACTTGGACTCTTGCAAAGAAAAAATAGATTGAAGATTTGGTGATGGAGAAGTTAGGAACTTGGAAATTCTCTCCTAAATAATTTGCATCTCAGATTCTAGCATTTCTCCTAGATAAAATTAAATTTAGATGGGAGAACACAGTACAAACTATAAAAGACATATTGGAACAACAGCTGAAATAGTTGGAACCAAATCTAACTAATGTAGAAGTGAAAAAGGCAGTAAAGGAGCATGAAGATATAATGCTTCTAAAGCTTAACACATGCTTCATATTAATGAACAATATAGAATTAGTGGTTAAGCATGCCTCAGACATTTGTAGAGATATCTATCATCTCAAGAAGACATCAGAAGATCCTATTGAAATTAAGGATGATGACAGTGACCAAGAGAATGAGGAAGATGATAATGCTCGCTCGATCATAGTAACTAGTGAAGATATGCAAGAGTTGATGAAGGAGAAAGATGAAGAAGAAAAGGAGGAAGAAGTAGAAGAGGAAGAAAAGGATGAAGATTATCTGATCAGGATAGCAGCTAAAGCAAATGCATCTCTTCCTCACTCTCGACCAAATACTATCACATCTATGGAGATAGCTTCTACTAGTGAGATTGTGAGCACTATAGTAACACCAATTGATCAATCTTCACCTACCACCTCCCAGCTCCAATTATCTATAATAGAAGTGTTAAGCACTTCATCTACCAAGCTATCTATTACTTCTTCAGCTATCGAGTTAGCTCCCTTTTCTCCCACATCATCAGTATGTGCATCAATAAGTTCTACAATTTTGTCTTCATTGATTTTGCTTAGCTCTATAGTTTTGTTTTCATTCGTATTATCTATTCCCACTTCAATTCCAGTAAGTTTAGATATTTCTATGGGTATTCTATTGAGTGTGGCACCATTTTTGGGAAGTGTTTTAGTTTTTTATTTAGTTAGTATTCCTATTGGTATTCAATCCTTGAGTCCTATCCCATTTTTCACTACTAGCCCTTCTATCTCCACTATTGTGTCTATTCCAAAGGTCAAACCAGTCATCAAAGAAGTAGAACAAAGGAAAGCATTGAAACTTCTGATCATTGGAAAGGCGATTGAAGAAGACATTGACTTAGACACAGAGATAGTAATACTTAAGATTGACTTTGACACTTCTACTATTGAAGAAATGAGGTTAGCAAGTCAACTCATAGAGCAGAAAGCTAGGTAGAAGCAGTTAAGGTCTGAAAGGGATAAGGAGTATAAAATAATTAAAAAGGCCAAGAATATAATTACAGAAGCTATAGGTGTTGAAGTAGATTCCACTCAACAAATTTTGATTCAGTTAGAAGAGGCCATACAGAAATATATTGAGGACTCTTCCAGACAAAAGAAGCTAATTGAAAAGGCTAAAAGGAAATTTGATGCCAAGGTGGTAGAGCATATTTCTCGATAGATTGCAATCAAACAAGTTGAGTTGTCCACATTTTTGGGTAATTTTGAAAATTAATTTAATAATGCAGCATCCCTTTTTGCAAAACTTTGTGATGTCTCCGATTTTACTAAACAAATAAAGGAGAAGTTAAATAAGATTGATAGTGATATGCAATCTAGTGCATCAAAGTTGCAGTCTAACCCCTTCTCCAACTCCTCTCATCGCACCAAGGTGAAATATTTGGTAGACATGTAGGCAAAACTTCTAAGACAAGAAGCAAGAATAAGAGAAAACTTGATTGATATTTAGAATATGGTCTTGTCAATAATGGATACAATGCAAAAACATATTGCTCATTGCAAATCATTGGTCTAGGATCAAAACTTCTCAGTGGTTGATCACATGATCCAACTATCAGCAGAAGTTCAGATTGCTCTTTCCACGTGCCAAATTTTGCAAGAGAACTGGGATAAGTCATTCTCTCTCATTCTCAAGTTACATCAAGATTTTCTATCTCATTTTGGTATAACTATATAAATAGCATATATATAGCCCTTTGGAATTACTGTTAAAAAGGGGGAGAGATATTAGTATAAGCAAAAAGGGGAAACACTATATAAGGTGAGATATCAGTATAAGTGAAAGGGGGAGATAGTACTTAATTGAGTCAGCATGTATATGTGTATAAGCTATGTACATAAGTATCTTTGTATATACATTATGTGTCATCAAGGAGATATATGTAGGAATATATATGCAGCAGCTTTACAAAGATCAATTTTGAGAAACAAAAATCAGTGTGTCAGATTATGTACATATGTTTTGGCTTATAAGTGTTTTGTCACTAATGTCAAAGGGGGAGATTGTTGGCATTAAGTTATTATTTCCATTAGTGACAACACTTATCTATATCAGTATAGCTACTAAGCTCAACACTTAGTTTCCTACACTCACTGAGCATTCTAGTATTAACCAAGCTTCAACAGTTTACACCGAGTAGAACAGTGATTACCAAGTGAATACAGGCAATGTGAAGACTAGTAGTGTCTACCAGGCTTCACAGTGTCTACCGAGAAGAAATTTTGTGTCATGGAAACTCACTATAAATTGAGCAATGGAAGAAGTAGTGTTTACCAAGTGATGCAAGGTAAAATCAGTGTGCAGTATCTACTGAGTGACACTACATCTATTGAGTCACCAGTGGTCACTAAGTTCAGAACTACATCATGTGATTGGTATGGACTGAGCCTTTACTTCTGATGAGTGCATAATGATGCCAAGTAATGTAGTGGATTTCGAGTATCTGAAGGTCATCGAGTCAATTCAATGAACCTGAGTTGTTTACTATTGGGCCGACTCAGTAATGTTTTGTTTACTTATGTTTTGGCTGACCTTGAAATTTTGTAAATTGGAAAGGTATATATGTAAGATGCATATCTTTTTATTTTAATTGTATTTTGAAGAACTAAGAAGTATTTCTTAGAAGTACATGTGAAGGATATTTAGAAGTAGTTTAAGGAATGTAGCAAGGTCAATATAGGAGCAGAAAAGTCATATCTATCACATAAGGTGATCAATGCTAAAGGATCTTATCAACAATAAATTGTAAGTAGATCCATTGCTTCATCCTGACAGGTGAATTAGTTTTCTAAATCCTTTAATAGGGTAGACTTAACAGTCTTTGTATAAATCTCCTAACTGAGTGCATACTTCATTGTATGTTTGTAAATCCTCTACCAAGGTGGACCTAGCAGTGCTTCTAACAGGGTAGATCACTAGAAGTGGTCAATGTAAGCCTTAACAGGCCAACTTTATGTTTTAGTAGTGAAGTTTTGTCAGTATCATCCTCACCCTAGTTTTACTTTCTATTTGGAAGGTTTCTAGGTCACCAAACATTGTGTTCATATGTTATGTTGTTTATCTTTCAATTCATGCAGTAGAATAAATGTTGAATAATTTGTATGATTAAATTGCTGAATTAATTTAAATTTTTTGAGGTTACTGATTCACCCCTCCCCTATCAGTATCCTATCTGGTCTTGAGTATTTCCAACAAGTGGCACTTTAGTAGGAGTTTTTCTGAGCCAAAAGAAAATATTATTTTTATGATCAAGATTCTTGTGCTATATTTCAGGAATTGAAGAAGTGGAGACACTATCTTCTTCCTAAGGAGCTTATTTTGTATAGATCATCAAGATTTGCAACATTTGAATAGTCAAGGAAAATTGAAGCAAAGCCATTTGAAGCGGGTTGAGTTTTTGTAGAGTTATACATTTGTTTTGAAAGAAAAATGAGTGAGAAATCTAATAGAGTTACAGGTTCTCTTAGCAAAAACAACTTTTTCTGACAAAGATATAGATTGAGGTGGTTGGATTCAAGGAACTCAATAATTAGTATCAAGAGGATCCTAATTTTGTCAAAGCTTGGAATTTTTATAGGACACGTTACACTATATGGGACAAACTGGTTGGATTTCATAATCTGATGGTATATTGTTTAAAGGAAGTCAATTGTACATTCCTAGAAGTTCTATGAGAGA
Organism: Cupressus sempervirens; assembly: GCA_028749045.1. Lineage (NCBI taxonomy): Eukaryota > Viridiplantae > Streptophyta > Pinopsida > Cupressales > Cupressaceae > Cupressus > Cupressus sempervirens. The sequence continues at coordinate 799,252,733 of CM053787.1, read as the reverse complement.
GAATCTCATCAAGAAGAATCATAGTTGAGGATTGGTTGGACACTTTGGTAGAGACAAGACCATTGCTTTGGTTGTTGAGAAGTTTTATTGGCCATAGTTGCAACAAGATTTGAATAAATTTTTTGTAGAGTTGCAGAGTATTTCAGATGGAAAAAGGCGTCAAATAGAATACAAGGTTATATCATCCATTATCTATACCACAAAAGTCATGGGAGGAGGCCAATATGGATTTAATTCTTGGTTTATGAAATGCACAATGTGAGGGTGATTATATACTTGTAGTAGTTGACATATTTTTTGAAATGGTGCATTTCATTCCCTGTAAGAAGATACTGATGATGATCATATGGAAAACTTTTTTTTTTTTAGAGAAGTGGTGAGACTACATGGTCTGCCAAAGAATATAGTTTCAAATAGAGATACCAAGTTTGTTGGGTATTTCTAGTATACATTGTAGAGGAAATTGACAATTAATTTGAAGTTTAGTTCATCACATCATCCACAGACTGATGGACAAACCAAAGTTGTGAATTAGAGTTTGGGGAATTTAGGTGGAGATAAACTAAATAGTTGGGATCTAATTTTACCACGGGCAGAATTTGCATACAATAATTCTTTCAATGGGAGTACTGGTAAATCACCATTCCAGATTGTATATGAGAGTTTAAACACCTAAATCTAATCACATAAATTTTTAATCAAATTTATTTATATTCTAAATAATATTTTAATTAAATATTAGATATTTAATTATTTTAGTGTTATCCCCTAATTAATTAATTATAGCCAAATTAATAAATTAATAGACAACCAATAGTCTAATTTAATAATAAAATACCCCTTCCTCTATTAAATTAAAATAAATGAAAATTTTATTTAATTTAATCTCTAAAACCCCTCTTTATTTAATTAATTTAATTAATTAAATCCCTCCACCCACAAGCTAACTGTTCAACCCAATAGTTACTCAAACTCAACTCATGAACCAATAATTCTTCTTTTGATTAAATGATTCATTTATTTAATTTAATATCACATGCACCAATAGCTCATCTTTTAATTAAATTATTTATTTAATTAAGCTCACCCACCAAACTTTTCTCTAACAAATCCATCCACCTCCCACATCCTTCAATTAACCGATTCACCTCACCCACCTTAACTGAAATACATCACCTCCTCTTCGATGTCTAAAATCCCTCTTTGGGTCACTTGCATAAATTAAGGCATGATTTATCCCATCTAACTCAAGCCCAAGTCCACTCTCATGCAACATCTCCCTCATGCATCTTTAAACACAAAATTCTATCTCCTCCACCTATCTCAGTCAACTGAAGCCTATCTCACACCTCACTTAGTTAACTAGCCATCAGGAGTTATGATCTCCTCCTCACCCAATTGCATATAAATTGAACCATTTTATCCTTACAAACCATCCAACTTATGCAAAGAATTACTATTATTACTCTCAAAGTGCTATTTGGCGATACACATATTTCCATGCATCTATCAAATTTGTCCATTGTTGAAGCTTGAGCACCACATTTGAGCACACATCCATGATCATGAACACATTTACATATCAGGGAGGCTACACAGAGACACAGGTTTGCATGTTCTATTATTTGGTTTCCTTATTGGTTTAAAATATATGTTTGTTAATTGATTTTTTTTTTTAGATGTTTTTCTATGGTTATATATCTTTTGCATCATGACTCTAATACATACATTTGAGCATGCCCTGTGGGACCTCGCAAATGGGTCATTTCACTATCCAAAATTCATTTATTATTTGTTAAAGGAATAAAATATTATCGTACACTTTTGTGTTTTTGTGATTCATTTGTATAGTTTCTTGAGTTTTGCAGGTGAAGGTTGATATCAAGAGCCTACAAAAAAACACTTTTTTGCCATCAATTTTAAAATTTATAATTATTTCAATGATTTTTATTTATAAAAAAAAATGTTCAAAGTAAATGAAATAATTAGAAGCTCAACTTTTGTTTGAAGGTTTCTTCTGATGTTGGCAGCCTAGAGTAAAAAAATTAGATTTTTTGAGCACTTTATGATATTTTATATTTTTTGCGTGCTTTTTCATTAAAAGAATATTTCAGGAGCAAATAAAAGAATTAAGAGCTGAACTTTTTTTTGAAGGTTACTATTCATTTTTCCATGTTGTAGTAAACAATTCATATATTTTTTTAGCAATTTATAATTTTTTAAATATTTTTTGCATGCTTTTTCATAAAAATAAAATTTGGGAGCAAATAAAATAATTAGAAGATTTTTTTTTTTGAGATTGTTAATGTTAGAAAATTATGATAAAAAAATCAAAGTTTTAAGATCAATTGTTGTCAATTAATAAATTTTTCATGATTTTTATTAGTAAAAAAAATTTGGGACCAAACAAAGGCATTGTCTCATGATTTTTTTTTGTAGGTTGGAAATGTTGTTAGGAGGCTACAATAAGAAATTCAAATCTAAAAAAATCTTTGGGAGTTAAATTTTTTAATCTTAAAATTTGACTCACATTTCATGTTGGGTACTAAAAAGAATAGTGCATGGTCTCACATACACACAATCTTGAATTATTAGGAGAATAAACCAAACGATGATTTTTTTCGATTTAGGTCTAAAAATAAGTCATGCAATCTTGAATGCATCAAGTTTCAAATAAATTTGTAAGTTGCACACTTCAATTTGGGTTTTAAAATCAATGCATAGTTCTTGAATGACTAAGGTTAACATGCTCTTATTCCCTTCTATTTCCAGCTTTCATGATTTGATTTATTAAGTTGACCCCTTCGAATGATTTCTTAAGTTGATAATTGATTTACTAAGATGACCATGTATATGTTCAAGTTGGGAAAATGAATATTGCATCTTAATCACATTTGTCTTTTGTCATAGATAACCAACTTAAAAAGATTCAATTTCTAAGGAACAAAGTTTTTGGTGTGTTTCTAGGAGAGTTTCTAATATAAACACTTTCATGGGTTCATTTGATTCTTTCATTTTAGAATCCAGTTAATTAAGTGACATGTTACCAAAAGGTTTTTAGCAAGATGATCCACAACAACCTTAGGAGCACTTCTAGAGAGGCTTGTTCATTAGGAATCATCACCCCATTGGAGAATGACCTCACACGGGTAAATTACCCAACCAGTATGGAAACAAGGCATTGAAAACAATTCTTGCTTTATATCTACGCAAGTTTGGGCGATGCATTTTTTATGCTAGTTCGAGGTAGGAAAACTTTCATGTGGTTTTAGCATGGTCAGGATAGACTCTTAAGTGTCACATGCGTAAAAACTATTTAGGAGGACCCCACTTATCTAATTAAGGACCAAATTAATAGCTAGTTACATTTTTAGCCATATTTTTTAAAACCAATTTGACTTTATGGATAATGTGTTTCTAAAGTGCTTGGATTGTGAGTTGACCTCATGGAAAAATTTGTTGAACATACATGGTTCTTGGTCCTATTTTTTAAAATCCTTTTTTAGAAAAGACTATTTACTTGTCTCTCTCAAAGTTTCTATGTCCTTTGAGACACTATTTTGTCATGTATCTTATTGATTGGTAAATTTATTTGCATGTTCCAAAAGTTTGTTATAAATTTAATTTGTAACAATCCTAGGATTTATTTCTTGAGTAAGTATTATTAATCAAATCATTATCATTGCTTTTTAAAGATTTTTTGTTCATATATACAATTTTCTATTGAGATTCCTATCATTGATGTACTGAAAGGTTGTTAGCCAATCCATTCACAAAAAACCTAGCATTTGTTCAAAAGAAATGTTTCATCTAAACCTAAGCTAAGGTACACTTACCGCAATCACTACATCATAAAACAATTGTCCAAACTTTCCAACATGGTCATCCTAGTCTCAGAGTCTCATCCTTGCTATCATCCAACATCATTTTTCTTCTACCATTTTTATTCTTTTCTTCTATCAAGTTCTACTTTTTCTCATCCATCTTCATCCTTCATCCCTTTCTAACTTGTAATCAAATCATGATGTGAGAAATCTATTATGATGATTTTGGTTGTCCCACCTTTTCTTCCACTCTATCATATTCCGGTGATGATGAGAGTCCTGTTGAATATGATGGGTACATTAAAATTATTAGAGATCTTTCTCCAAACATCCTCTAAAATAAAAATCATCCTATTATGCCTCCATGCATTCCCAACAATACTCCTTATCCTACCTTTGACAAGGGAAATCCATTTTTGCATTCATCTACACTATCTTCCTATATCCCACCCGCATTTCCCTCACAAATATCATCCATGTCTCCATCTTCCTCCACAGTCATATCACAATCTCCACCTTTCCATAGAAATTCTACTAACTACATCCCTATTCTAAATCCACCACCTTCATTTTCTCCAACCCATTTTCCAAATCCTAAACTCAATTCTAGTTATGCAATGCATCAATCTAACTCACCTACTCTTTCAAATACAATTCCATCCACTCTATCCTTCATCACTCCTCCACCATGTATTAGCCTACCATATGCCACCCCACCATCTATTACTAAAACCATGCCATTCACAAAAAATATAAGCAAGTCCATGCCATTTCCATTGACACCATGGAGATTATGCCAATCAAAAATACAAGTTAAAGGCATCCCTACTTTGACCCCGCTATGGCCACTCCACCACAAATAACTTCCCATACACAACCATCACCAACACCTATAAGTAAAATTCTACCTATCTAATTTTTGATTTCACCGCTCATAAGTAGCCACACCACTAATTCACCACCACCTAAAAATAAGAATCCACCTATCATCAAATACTTTACAAAGCCACCACTTGAAAGTAGCTACAAAAATCATCCACCATGGCAGCAGAAGACAAGGATGAACACCGATATCAACTACTTTTTACCACCCACACCCATCATTCTTCTTCCATCTCCCCTAGCTATTGTCCCTCTTTCATCCACCCCACTTATAGATCCCCTTCCATCTCCTACCATCATTGAAACCCTCCTAGCCATTGAATCCCTCTAATTCCTATCCACATCTCCTCCTCCTAACATTATCCAAACCCCATATAATGAACCTCATGATTCCATCCTCCATCTATCTATACCCATTAAAGAAACTCTCATTTTTCCATCTAAAGATTTCATCCAAATGTCTCTTATCACACCATCCACTCCCAACCAATCCTATCAAGATCTTGTCCAAAATCATGTTGAAATATCCATTGACATAAATTATCAAGATCCTATCAGCATACCTACTCCATCACATGATCCCACCATCCTACTTATTCCCCTCCATGATCCATTTCTAGAATCCATTCCATCTAAAGATAAGTCACCATATCCTCCATATCAAGATCCTACCCTTTCATCTATTTCTCCATTTCAACATCCTATTATTTCATTCATCCCTCCAAGTCAAGATCCATTTCTATTAACCCATTCAAATAAAGAAAATAAATCCTCATTCCCTCTACTTCATGATCATACATATCCTATAATCCATGGTAATAGATCTACAGAAGAAGAAACTACTATCATACCCAAAAATTCTACTCCTTCACCTACTAATGGACTCAAATCTTGTGTTCCAAATAATGAACATCATATTGAAAAAAGAAATAAAAGTATCTCTATATGTTGCTATCCCTTATATCCTTTCATGGTCTCAAGTCCTTCCATCTTCATCTCAAAGTTCCCATCCTTCATATTCTGTGCATCTATTTTGGGACCATATCCTACTATTTCTTTACATCCCTCCATTTTGAGTATCTAAATCCCTTGTCTAAAGCCTTTATCCTTTCCATCTATTTTGCATCCTACTCCTTTCTCGCTTCCATTTGTTCTAGGTGCTTATCCTTCATTCCTTCCATCCATTTTGGGCACTTACATGAATCCATATATTGTATTCCAATCCATCACTCCATCCCCTCAAATCCATAAGCTAGACCATCAAAGACACTCATCCTTGAATTCTCTCCAACCTTCAACCTCAATCATTCCATCCATAATCTATCCATATCCTCTATATGCTCTTATTCACATACAATGGGTAATAGAAGAAAATAGGATGTCAAAATCAAAATCCAAAAATCTAAAAATCAGAAAATATCGAAGTATCAACATGTCCCATCTAAAATACATGTTCAAGAAGAGAAACATCTGATCTAAAAGAAAGAAAATTTTGAAAGGCCCTTAAGCCCAAAATGAAAAAGTCAAATATTATACAGATACCCAAGATACTCATAAAAGAAATGTATCTCAAAGAAAAATCTCAATTGGCATCCATTATTTCCACTCATAAAGCCTCATCCATTCATTATTTATCCAAGTTTCCATATATACATCCTCCATTCCCATAGTTCATTCTTAGTCCTTGTGCTTCTTATCATAGTTTGTCAATCCTTTGTCTTCCAACTTTATTTTTTGTCCTTATATTCCTCCTACTCCATTTCTCCTTAATCATGTTCAACATCATCTTTCCCACTACTTCATCATTCTTTAGGGTGCATTCCAATGATGATCTTTCCAATTCCCTCATCCATTTATCCACAAGTCTTATATTTTCTCATCCATTATTTGCATTAAACTAATTTGATACATTCAAATTGAATCTATAAATCTTAATTTTAATCATAAAATATACTTGGCATTCATGTCAAGCCTTAATTGGTTAGACATTATGCTAGTTCAATAGAGTACAATATCATTCGATTAATGAAGATGATTTTATCAATAAAGAGGATTTGAAGAAAGTATGATGGTGTAAGTATTGATAGGTTTATGATATTTAATGGATGCTTGAATAAATTATTCTGATAGTGTAATGTTGGTTTGATTGTTTTACATGATTTTATTAAGTATTGGAGATCATGCATAATAAATATAGCTTGGTCGATGAATGAAGAAACACACTATTAACTGAGCTACTACGACTTTCAAGAAGCACCTAATCAAGAAGTGAAAAAAAAAATTGGTCTTAACTGAGTCTAGTATTGACCAAACAAGTTGTAATGTTCATCAAGTATGAACAACAAGAACAAGTTTAGAAAAATATTTAATCTAAAGCTGACATTGGATGAAAATTAAGACCATTTGAGAAGTTTCAAGGATAAAGCTGAAGTTAGTCATGAGATCAATGACTAGAGAAATTCAAAGAAGATTTGATGAAGAAGATTTATCAATCTCAAATGGAGAACAAAATGCACTTGGTGGAACTATATTTCTTGGGCATCTAGATCCAAATAATCTAAACCTAACAAATATCTAACAATTATGATTAAGTGACAAAACTTGAAAGATTCTAAAGGAAAGTCAAAGGTTTTATGTTGAAGGGATGAACACAATGTTTTTTGTAGCTGATGTTGTTAATTATTATTGAAGAAGAAGAAGAAGATAGTCATAAGGTTAACTGAGAAAAATAATATTATGGAGATCAAGCAAAGGAAGTGATAAGTTCATTTGTGAACTATTAGAATTAGTTAGGAAGGATTAGAAGAAAGAGACAAAGTGAAGAAGAGATGATTTGAAGAAGTAAGCTAGTGATAAAACCTAAAAAATCATTTCACTATTACTTTATTGCTATTATAGAAAAAAGATCTCTTAACTAAGTGGATCTAATAGCCTTTTGAAATCATATATGGTAGCATTATTTAGAGTGTTTCTAAAGTCATTTAGAGAAGTTCACTCTTTAGAAAAATCAACGAGTGATAACATCTAGAGGATCTTTGGTGTAAATCCTCTAATAGGGTCACTTTTGTGCCATCTCAAAATAGACACACTTGCCATTTAAGATCTTTTATATCGCTCTTAATAATTTTATCTTCAGACCATGGATCTCTTTTTCCCCTCTATCTTCTTCCTCTTTCCACCCTGATATTTATGGCAGGTCCACCTCTATTTTCTATGGCACTTGGGACTAGACCTCCAAGACCATGTTGAATAAGATCGACCTAGTTTGGACCAAGTTGACCTAGTCCTAGACCAAGTCAACCTAGCATAGGGCCCGACATTATTGAAGCTCAAGGCCTAAAATTTCTTGAGGGTTTAATTAGGTTTTGACTATTACCTAGTTGACATGTATTGTTATCCCACCTAAAAACTCATATATAAGGAGACTTGGAGGCTTCATTTTAACATCACACACTCATGTAATCCAAGCTCTTTCTTTCAAGTGAATATTTTTATCTCTTTCTTCAAGGAGTTTAGGTAGTCAAGTATTCCAAGAATTCAAGTAAGGAGATTTCTATCTAGCATTGAATAATCCTTTGTGAGCATTTCCTCTTCAAAATCTAGTTTATTGTTAGTCATCAAGGAAGGAGGTCTACATTGAAGCATTCATCATCTTCTTCATTGACACACTCTTATATCCATGGCACCATGAAGGGATTATGTTAGATCCATTGCAAAGGGTGGAGATACCCTACATGCCTAATTAAAGATCTACACTACATTTACATACATACACGCAAGGTGGAGCTTAACATTTTTCTTGACTTTTTGTCATTTACATTTATATTTCTCAATTAGAGTTAATTATTTAACCTAGGGCTTGACCAAGGAAAGCCCTCATTAAACCCCAGCCCCCAAACCTTTCTTTTCTTTGTTGATTTGTAGGTTGATAGAAAAAAAGATTACAAATTTGGAACTTTATGTTCGTAATCTTTCTAGAGTCAGTAGTTTCAGATCACTAACCTATGTCATCCTAATTGTAAGACATCTTCCCAACTCAAAATATTCCTTTAGTCTCATATTTTAGGGAGATTTTTGGGTTTTGTTTCTTTCATTGTTTCATTCCAAGATCCATGGATGACTATTTAGATACAATTTAGATCTACAAGTTTGGAGTGAAAATACATCTTCCTCTATACATTTCAAGGTGAATCTTTCATATTTTATTTCCTTTCATATCTTTAACCTTGTAATACCCTAACCATCTCAACACTAAAGAAACCATAAAACAAAATCCAAACATGCAAACAAGATTAAAACCCAAAATTTTTGATTTTTTTAAAAACAATTTCTATTACAAATTAACCTTTATATAACAGGTTCAGTATTCATAATTAGCAATGTATCATTCCCAGATAATTACATCAGAGTATACAACATATTGATACTCTAATTAAAAGTACAACAACTTAAAAAACATAATCAAATTAAGCCTTGATTCTAAATGTTTAACAGTCATCTCTTCTAAGTCCATAACCAGTCCTATTTCGAACCTATAATCAAAATAGCACAACCACAACACACCAAAATAGGACTTAGAACACAAATCAAATCAATAAAACCTCCAGTAAACCTGGATGTTAGATTTATAACAAAACTATCATCATTAAATCCAAATCACAGAAGTACTAAAAATACAATTTTCTTTTCACATTAAAAATTGTAATGCAAGTACATAATTTCACACACACAGATATGCAGAAACAAACTTGCATAGATTATGACAAGGTAATGATCCAGTAGTCCATGGGTGTCAACATAAGAATCTACATTTAGCCACTCGTAGAACTCACTATGTTAGGTGAAACCATAATGTTCTTATTTTATTAAATGATTCCCAACCCATGAAATTTTTAATGTTACCACTTGATTAACTAACTATCATAAACTTTCCCATAAGGATCTAGACTAGTGTCGGAGGGCATCCGGCAACATAATTCTATCACCACAAGTTACTCACTTTATGACAACCACCCAATCTAAAGGATCACACTTACATAATCTAACATAAATATATATCTAAATATACTAATTGGAAGAAAACTTAGACTAATTTTCCAATTCCAATTAATACACTATTTCGTTTGCTCCAATATAACAATTGCATCAGCAAACAAAAATATCTTTTGAAACCATTTTTCAATCTCACAAAGTTCCAATTGAAACCATATTCATATCCATGGTTTTCCATTACATAACAGCTTAATTTAGATTAAATAATAAGGAATTGACTTTAATAAGATTCACTATATTTTCATTTCAAAATAAAATGATCCACACATAATATTACCTCAGATTATAAATTTAATCAATTAACATTTCCAAAATTAGTAATCATAAGAATTTTCAAATTATGTATCTATGGCAATTCTGACAATGCAATTCATAAAGTTATTCATACATGAAGGTACATATAAATAAATACTTATACATACATATATATACAACATTTATGCATATACATATACGTACTCACTTACATATACCAATACATACATACATATATATATATATATATATATATATATATATATATATATATATATATATAAATGTAAAATCAGATTTAAAATAGATAATAATCTCTTCCACAATAACTAGCCATTACCACACACTACAATTCACTACTTAAATGATAATTATTTGACAATATATCAAAGTCAAAGAAATTTAATGCTGACTGTAATTTTTCCAAATTAATCTTATACCAAAATTATTGGAATACAGATCTCTTATCAAAATTAATACTATAGACAATAAAATAGTAGAATCTATAACTTTCCAAATCTCCTACAGCCTACGAGGTAATAATATTTGAAATCAATAGTCGAAGACCAACAGTAAGCTAACAGCCACCACAGATCTTACTAAATTATGGTATGAACAATCAATAATAGTAATTACTTACGCTTTAACCCATATTTTCATTAAAACTCATTGTAATACAAAGAACAGGGTATTCCTATATATAACACAAAATTTTGATACCTGCGATAACAAAAAAATGACAAAATTATGAGCATAAAACATCAGACCCTAATCACATTAACAACAATGAAAGAAAACAACCAAGTTACGACTCAAGAAATTTCATTGTTTCAATATAATATCCAACACAAAACCAAAACAGAGTTTGTAACACTGAAGAAGTAATTTATCGACAACTGTTTAACAAAATGAACAGCCTTAATTATGCCTTTGGTTCACAGTCAAGACACATAAACACTTTCAATTCGCGACCGCAACCGTAAGACACCACTATCTCATACACATGGCCGAGACACAAACAATAAATAAAATACTAAACACAAAGCAGGATACCAATAGAGCTTGGTGCATTAACAACCATTTTCAAATGCTATCCAAAAATTCCTCACACACAAATTATGACTATAATCAAACACGTAAAATCACAAAGATCAGATTAAACAATATTACCAAAACGAAAACTCCTTACCGTCACTCGAGTATGGATGTGTGTAGAACTAAGCTTCAAACACAAAACCAAACTCTGCATATATCCATGCTAGAGTGAAAAAAAATTACATAATATTAAAACTTGTAACAATCTTTCATGCCTACACCTGATTCTGGATTATACATCCTTAACATAATGATAAAAACATTAAATACTACATATACCCCGAGTTGGGTATCTAAGTTTTTTTATACAACAACTAATCCTTAGTCTATATTCATCACAAATTCAATGAACATAAAATGAATAAGCAAGTAGAGTAAGAAAAGCCCCCTGCCTGAATAAGTGCAGGGTGAAACTTCAAACAATGTTGTCAGGAGAGCCCGTCGTTTAAACTCGCAACACAAGCCTCCAGAACCCTCTATGCCTTGCCATAGAGAACAATGAATTCCTTACAAAATGTAAACTGAGAAAAAAAGCAAACATAAACAGAAACCCAATATAAACGAAATTGAGAACCTTTAAAATGCTGGTAAGGCATGTTATTCTCCGTGATGGATATCAATTTCCCAAACAAAATGTAGAAAAACCCGCTCAATAGAGCGTCCATACTGCCTTAACAAAACACCAACAATGGCAGTCTGAAACCAAACTTCCACTACTACGACAGCCTAAAACAAACTATCAATGCTCATTACTGCACACTAACTCAAAACCAAAAACAATGCATAAACCAACACCTGGCAGCCAAGTACCTAGCTCGACAGTCGCAGAGCCTAACTCCATTAAAATCCTCTTGTCGCCATAAACCCAAAACCTCATGCTAGATTAGTTAAGCATCAATAGATTAAGGCTAGGTTTAGTTTAGGCTATATGACTTAGCTAAAAAAAAACATCGATAGGATAGTTTAGTCTCTAACTCACACTAACATAGCAATAGGTACTAACACCAATATTAACATTCACATCAATGCTAATATTAATATTAACATTCATATCAATGTTAGTATTGATATTAATATTCATATCAATATTAATATTAATATTAATGTTAATACTAATATTCTAATTTACAATAATTTTGCTTACTAACTAATAAGTATACATATATGTATACATAACATTTATAACTTGTATAAATATAAATACCAGCACACAAATACATAATAATTACATATATATATACACACACACACATATATATAATTATTTATACTAATGCACTCATATCTATAATATATAATTATACAAATTATAAATTGACATATATATATATATATATATATATATATATATATGTATATGTATATATATATATGTATGTATGTATATACTTATAACTGGCAAACAACAGATTTAAGGTACTAGAAATATATTTTTAAACCAGCTTAAATACAAATCTAAAAGTACAAATCAGAAGAAGGTAAAAACTGAAAACCATACTAACATTCATTATAAAATTTGATTTCTGAATCAAGACTGATTTAGATAATAATAAGATTTTGATGATAACACAAAACTGAAAATATAAAACATCTGTTCTGAGAATCAGGTTTTGAGTAATCTTTGAATTCTCAACAAGTTTAACATAATAAAACTAGAATTATAGTAACTTAACAAGTACCAAACCATTCAAAAAAAAAAACTAATCACAGATTCCAAAGTGTCAAATGCAGATGGTCAGGACCATGACAAACCTAGACTTACATCTTAATTGGGCTAATCATGTTTATATAGCATCTATACTTACATTATTCAAGAAAATAGTTCAATTTATAGATTCACATTATCCTATTGAGGGCCTAAGAGAGTACATTTCCTTGTATTGCATTCCTCTTTATAATTTTAATTTTGTATTAGCTCCCTTCTTCCATTGATTCCTAGCTAATCTAGTTTGGATCATAAGTGGAATAATACTTCAAAATTCCCTTCTTTCCCTCATGCATATATTTAGATAGCTTAGTAACCCTATAAAATTAAGGCCTACAACCTTATTAAAGTGCTCTAGTTTTAACACTAAACATTTTGGTGAACTTGACTTGTGCCCTTTTAATTTTGGAGTTAGATTGTATTTTTAATAGAATTACATTTGGCTATCTTGTGTGTGGTTAGATCTTTGTTTTATGCTCTTTATTAAATTTTCATGTTTAGATCTCATCAGAGTTTCCATTTGTGATCTCATCTTTTATGAACATAATTACACAAAGTCCAACCTATAGCATTCACATTAGGCAAATTTGTAGACTCATGGGCACTTTTGATCGTGGTTCTTTTTTTCTTCCTAGGACTTATGATGACACCCACATATTTACTCATGGTCTTAATCCTATAATGGAGCATAACTCTTCTCACTCATCCCATGATGATGATTCCTTAAGAGTTCCTCCTTCATGCATTGGTAAGCTTTCTAGTGAATTTGACAAATAGGAAACTTGGTTTTCTCAAGAAAATTAGAATCCTGATAGTGTTTCTATTGTTGAAGCTCTTAAGAATATTATTAATAATAATGAAATTTTTTTTAATCTAGCATGATATATCTCACCTTATTAATACTCATGCTAATTATTTGACAAAATGTGCTCAATAGATGGGATGTCCTCCTCCTTTCACAACTATTGAACCTTCTATCTAAATTTCTACCACTATTTCTAGCATACCTACATATGCTTCATCTCTTATCACTACTTCTACCCATGTTCCCAGTCCTTCAAGTGTTGGTCTTCCTATCTTCTCAATATGTATGAGTGTTCCTCCTATTTCCATTCCTTCATTACCTTTATATAATACAGTTCCTTTTACTTATTTGAACCACTTCCCTATTCCTTCTAGTCCTCCACCCACATCTTTAAATATTCCTTCTATTTCTCCTAATTTTCCTATTCCATCTACCATACATATTCCTACTATCATTTCTTTTGATCCTACCATTAGTACACTGGTTCAAACTATCACCACTTAAAAAAAACAACTTGCTCAATTAACTAAATCTAAGTAGAATATTCCTGCATGTGATGTTGCTAATCCCATTTCCTTAGATATGCTTCGTGTTTCTATTTTGAAACATGTTGAGGTACCTCATCTTGAGACTATAATGTTATGAGAGATTGTATAATTTATAATAAAACTTTCCAGACTATATATAGTGATTTTGCTAAGGATTATAGTATTATGGATAAGTTATTCCCACATACTTTTAGGGATAGAGCTTTGTAATGGTATTTCTCTTTACCTCCTTATTCTATTGATTATTTTCAAACTCTTTCTAATACTTTCATTTGATGGTTTTAGAATAATATTGGTCCTCAAAAAACTTTAACTTCTTTAATGCATTGTAAGTGGAATATTGAAGAGAAACTTACTAAAGTTATTGGTAGATTTAAACATTTGTATAGTCAAATTTCTTATCATTTTCTTGACCATGATATTCATCATATATTTATTTATAATTTACAAAAAGACATGAGGGATAATATTCTCCTTATCGAGTATATATTATTTTCACACGTATGTGTAGTGCTTCACCATTACCAGTTACAAGTTAGTCAACTCGAGAGCTCTACTATGATGGCTCATGTTTCTAGTGATAAGAATGATGCTGCCAAAAATTTAAACAAGTTTTATAAACCTAACAATTTCATTAAAATCAAGTCTAAAAATATAGTTGATGATCAAGTGTCTACTACGTCCTGAGGTAAGGCTACTTTTTCCTCTATATTTCATCCTAATTGTTAGTATACTCAAATATTTGAGTCTTTATCTTAGGTAATGACTAAGTTGATTTATGCCCATGTTCTTAATCTTCCTCATATTTGTCCTATTGATCATATAGTAAAACACTACCTAAGTCTTTTGATTCCAATGATTTATGTAAATATCATCATCAACTAGGTCATTATCCTCAAAAGTGTTATGGTTTGAAGAATTCTATTTGAGACAGATAAGGTTATATGTTTTGATGCTCAAATTAATAACACATATAAATATTTTGTATCACCTCATCAAAATTTACAATTTTTACACTAATCTTTGATCTTCTCACTCAACGAGTGTTATTAATCAACCTTCTTCTTCTGATCACCTTATTTATTATTATACCACCTAATCAAAATTTGCAAATTTACACTAATCCTTTACCTTCTCACTCAATGAGTGCTATTAATAAACCTTCTTCTTCTTATCACCTTATTGATTATGATGAGAAGATACTAGAAGAAAATCATGTAGCTAATCATGTTGAGTTAGAACCTTAACCTTAAATTTCTTCTCCACCTGAACCTAAATAGACCCCTATTATTACATTTAGTTAGTCAGATATGTTTAAATAACCTAAATGTCTTCTTTATATCATTGCTAGAGTTTCTCATATTCCTTCTCATGTTACTTTGGTTGATCCTTCCTCTGTTGTGAATGTTATCATTGAAGAAAACCTTCTTAACAAAGAGTTGAATAGAGATGCTTATGATTATAATCTTGTATGGATTCAAACTTGTAATGGTTTTCTCTATTATCCTCAAGGTTCATCACTTTCACTGTTACTTTATCAGGGAAATATATCAAGGAAATCTATTTTTACGAACTTTGTTTTTATTCCTACTTCTAATCAATGTAGATTCTCGTATTCATAAATGTATTAAATAACCTCATGATCGAAACATTATGATTAATCATTATCTTTATAATCCATTGCATCCTAGAGACTATGCAAAGATTGATTTTTACTAGTCATGTCATCGTGAAAAACCACCTACTCATCGTGATCATCTCTATAGAAACTAGCAATAGTACAAAGTAGCTAAGATCATGAAGCTAAGTCTTCCTAAGAGTTGTTCACCTAAAACTATATTTCCTACTACTCCTACTTCTAAACCTATTATTCCATCTACATCTACTCAAACTATTGATGTTCCTTCTTCAAAACCTATGGCAATTGATCCTAATCCTTATAATGTATCTCATAACCATATTCATAATCAACAAGCTCATTATCATCACAAGAAGGTCAAGCTAAAGATAAGGATACAACTTGTTCTCTTGCTTCTCAGCCTTCACCTTCTTCTAATCCTTTACCTTCCTTCAATCAAACTATGTTTAAGTCTTTGGAGGAAATAAAACAAGGTTAAATTTGGCATTTGGATAAACATGATGATTATGTTCACATTTTTTATTTTGTTAATCTACATATACAAGATTCTTTGGATGATAGTAGTGATGAAGATTTAATTGATATGGACAATGATTTTCCTAGCATGCTTTATATGTAGCTTACAATCACTCCTAGTAATGAGCATACTGACTCCTACAATAATTGATAATGTTCCTCTCGTAAGTCGTACATAAAATGCTTGAGTTGAACTTTATTCATCATAGTAGTCATTGTGTTTTCACGTTGTGTTTTTGTTTTATGTTTTGTCTTTTGATTTCTTTAGATGATCCTTGTTTCTTTGTTGAGATCAATAGGATAACATAATCATCCTATGTATACATCTTCTATTTTTTGTTATATGTTATGTTGTACTTGTGCTATTTCATATTAGTGATCTTGTGTAGTTTTCTTGGTTGCTTATGATATGGTAGCACTAATTTTTTTCGGTCTCCATGTTATTGGCCAAAAAATACTCTTCTTTGTAACTCTTCTATGTTTTTTCTTCCCATTTTTTTGTAGTTCTACCTCCTTTGAGGAATGATGATATTTTCATATTTGATATAATATTGTATACTATCATATGATATTACTACCCCTAAAGTTAGTAGATCCCTTTTGTGCTCTTTCTTTTTGTCATGTTCTTATTTCCCTTGATATGTTTCTCTTCTTGGGGATAGGTCATAGTGTAAATGTTATCTACCAGATGCATGTATGCTTTTGTTAAAATTATTGTTCCCATTAAGGTGTTCACAATCACTTAAAGATGGGGGCATGCACTCTACCCATTTTATGTACATGGAATATAAATATGGATTCTGTGTATAACTTGGAGTAAGTTTCAGCCTTTAGTGCTTGCTATGATTTCTAAGGTATACCTACATCTATGAATTTTTATTTCATGCTTATCCCCTCTCTCTCTTTTTCCTTCTTGTTTCCAAGATTGGTTCCTATGGGCTTGGTCTCTTTTCTTTTTGGATCTATCTCTAAATTATTGACAGTTTGGGAGGCTCCATCCTTTTTTTGACCCTTCTTTTGACTACTAATAGTTTGGGAAGCTCGATATTGTTTTGGTCCCTTAAGGACACATACATACCTATGCTTGGGAAATTTTTTGATTCTTCCTTTTGGGATATTGAGTTCCCTTGATGTTAAATCCCTTGATGGACTCACTAGCATGCCACATACACTTGCTAGACCATTTAGTTCTTCTTTTGATGGGTTGAATGGCATGCCACACACACTTGATAGACTATTCAATGTCATCCCCTTTTGTGGAGACCTTTTCCTCCAATTTATTTTTCTTGTGTGGTTCACAATAAGGAACACAAACCTTATTGGGAAAGTGACTACACCCCTTTTAGTAGTGCTTATCTCTCTTATTATGATTATGGATGTGACAAAGACTCAATTTTGTTGGTGGCTTCATAATTTCTTTTCCTCCTTTATCATTATAAGATTTTATGTTTTCCTCATTCTCTACTTTAGCATGAGTTTTAGGAAATGCATACTCCTACTAAAACAAGGGATAAATGTACTATCTTAAAATAGATGCACTTGCCTTTTAGATCATTTATCTCTCTCTTCATAATTCCCTCTTTGAACTATGGATATGTCTATGCTCGATCTCCTTTTTCCCTCTATCTTCTTCCTCTTTCCACCCTTATCATTTTGGAACATACCTCTTCTTTTTATAGCACTCAGGACAGGACCTCCCAAACCAAGTCAACTCAGGTCGATCTATTTTAGGTCAACCTTGTTCTCCTAGGTTGACCTAGTCCTAGACCAAGTCAACCCAAGTTAACCTAGTCCGTGTTAATTCTAGAGCTTGGGGATCAAAAAGACTCAAGGGTTTAATTAGTTTTTTTATCATTGCCTAGTCATCTTATATTGTTTTCCCACCTTAAAACTCATATATAAGGAGACTTGGAGGCTTCATTTTACCATCACACACTTAAGAGATTTTATCTCTTTCTCTCAAGTGAATATGTCTATTTTTTGCAATCAAGGAGTTCAAATATTCAAGTTTTTCAAGCATTCAAGCAAGGAGATTTCTATTTAACATTGAAGAATCCTTTGTGAGAATTTCCTCTTAAAGACCTAGCTTGTTGTTGGCCATGAAGGGATGATATCTATATTGAAGCATTCATAATCTTCTTCATTGATGCACTCTTATATCCATGTCATCATGATGGGATTATGGTAGATCCTTTCCAAAGAGTGGAGATACCCTACATTCCTAATTCAAGATCTACACTACATTTACATACATGCAGCAAGGTAGATCCTAACATTTACCTTGTCATTTAGATATTTACATTTACATTTATCAATTATGATTAATTACTTAACCTAGGGCTTGTAAAGAATTACAAATCTAAAACCTTCTATGCATAAGCTTTTTGGAGTTGTCATTTGTATATTGTTAGACTACATCAACTTGGTTGTAAGGAATCTTTCCAAGTTGACCTAGTCCTTCAATATCAGATTCTGGAGAGATTTGTGAATTTTGTTCATTTCATTATTTCATTGTGAGATCTGCATATGGTTGTTCAAATATAGTTTAGATCTATGAGTTTTGGGGTGAAAATATGTCTTCCTCTATACATTTCAAGGTGAGTCTTTCATATTTTATTTCCTTTCATATCTTTACCCTAGATTTATATCTTAATTGGGCCAATTTTGTTTATATTATCTATATTTACATTATTCAAGAAATTAGTTCAATCTCACATTCACATTATTCTATTAAGTGCCTAAGAGAGTACATTTCTTTGTATTACATTCCTCTTTATAATTCAAATTTTGTATTGCGCCCCTACTTCTATTGGGTCCTAGATAATCTAAGATCATAAGTGGAATCATACTTGGAAATTCACCTCTTTGTCTCATGCACACATTTAAATGGCTTACTAACCCCGTAAAATGGAGGCCTAAAACCTTATCTAAAGTGATTTTATTTTACCACTAAACAACATTAACAATGTCTATGTAACCTTTAATAAGGTTGGCTCCTAACAAAGCTCACTTTAGAAGAGTAAAAACATTTGGGTTACTAATTCCTAGGTGGTTTTTTCCTTTACAAGATTTCCACATTAAATACTTGTGTCAAAATGTGTGAATTCTTATTGTGTTTCACATTTATTTGATCTTAACTGTTTAATATTGTAATTTGGTATAAGAAGATATTTTTACTCTAATACTTAGTATATTAAGGAATAATAAGTTGATATTTTCATACAAAGTTTATATCATCTTGTATTATAATGTTAGATTTGGTTATCGAGTTAATGATCTAAGAATTTAAGATGTTAAAATTGATAAAAATTATGTTTAAGTCATGTAGGATGATTGGTTAAAACTGATTCACCACCCCCTCCCCCACTCATTTGTATAATAATTGGTATTAGAGCTAAGTGCTTGAAGGAAGAGGTTTGAAGGAGCTAAAGATCTGAAAATGTATAAGAGAGAGGTACTAAAGCTAAACCAAAGTTGGACAATGAGAATTTATTTTCATGGAGAAGAAGGATGAGGTTTTATCTATCTCAATCCTCTTAGTTATATAGACAACCAACACACTTCTCCAAACCCCCATATGACACTAGACAAGATGAAACAAAAGAAAGAACACAATAGTTTGATGATTGAAATTTCTTCTGCACTAAATTATGTTGAGTTTGATGATGCCAATGACTATAGTACTACTAAAAGAAAGTGGGAAAAGATGATACTTATGCATAGAAGAGATTGTACTGTATTGAGAGTCAAAGCAAAAAGCCTAAGAATAAAATATGATGACATGAGGATGAAAGGAGAAAACATTGTTCAGTATGTGAACCAAATCAAAGTAGTTGTGAGTGCTACCAAACCTGTTGGAGGAGTCGTCAATAACAAAGAAGTAGTAATTAAATTTCCTTGGACACTATTGCCTATTTATGATATAAGAGGATCTTCTATACATGAATTCACAACTTTTCCTAGTAGTGATCTTACTCTTGATGGTTTACTTGGTTAGTTGATTGCATTTGAATTAAGTAATTTTGATAATAGTGTGCCTATGATTGGGAGTATTTTTGATTCATCACTAAAAATTCAAAGTTTAATAAAAGACAAGAGAGGTAAGGATGAGAGTTTGGCATGGATGATATTGAAGCATTTCTTGTAAGGAGGCTACTGAGAGGTAAAGGAAAATTCAAAGGTAAACTCCCTCTCATATGTTTTAAATGCAATGAAGTAGGTCATATAGTTTCTAGATGTCCTAACAAGAATAGGAGTGACAAAATGAAAAGAATAAAGAATACAAAAAGAACAAGGATTACAAGGAAAAAGGGAACAAATCATGCTACATTTTTGAGGAGGAGCAAGCTAAGTCGGAAACTGATGATGAGAATGAAGGATTAGAAGTGGTATATTGTGTTGTTAAATAAGATCATAATGAGGAAAGCTATGAGTAATAGGAAGCCCTTATTTCTCATGTTAGTTAGAGTGATACATGGATTATTGATAGTGGATATCCACATTAGAGGGCTAGTGATATTAGTAAGTCTGATAAGATTCAAGTATATAATGGTGACATTGTTAAACATAGAGGTTTATTGATGTTAAATGATAAAATTAGATGTGAGGGTGCATATTGAGTTCAAGGACTAAAGTAAAATATGTTGAGTGTTGCATAGTTCAATAATACAGGCCACAAGGTGGGATTTTAGAATAAACAAGTTAAGACCTATGATGATAATGGAAATATAATTGGTATTGGAGAGAAAATAAGAGGTAATCTATTTTACCTAGATCCTACTATCAATACATGTTTGTTTACAAAAGTTGAAGATGTGTGGTTGTGGAATAAGAGACAATGCCATGTTAATTTGAAAACATGGTCAAAGTAAGTAGAAAGAAGAAAGTAAGAGACTTATCAAACCTATATAAATATGAGAATTCTATTTGCAAACAATGTCAACTTGGTAAGATGACCAAAGCCAATTTTAAGTGATGATATTATGGAATTAGTTCATACTTATTTGTATGGTCCTATGAGTTGAGAGCTACTATGTGTTGTGGTCTCACAACACACATCCCATTCCTCACTAGGAATGGGGACACCCTACTTTTTTCGGGCTCCCAGACTCATAGTTTGAGAGTTCAAAAAATATGTTAGAGTCAAAAATTAAAAAAGACACAAAAAATAAAAAAATTGAAAAATATGAAAAAATTGGAAAAATTAAAAATATATGAAAATTATAAAAGTATAAAAAAAAAATGGTTGCACCACCTATGAGGTCTACACATCTGCGAATGCCTACATGCATCCACACATTCTTGTGTGTGCCATGTAGCACCACACCACCGTCTGTGCATGCTTGGCACATGTTTTGTGTGTCTGTCTCCCTACCGTCATGTTGTGTTTGAGTGCGCACACCACTTCGCGTTCACCTTGCTATGCACCATGCCAATCTTGTTTTCACATCACTTTAGTGTCTTTTCACCATTTTTCACCAGTAGTTAATTAAAGAAATGTTTTTTTCATTTTGTAGGTTTTTGTTATTTTCAACTAACAAATGCCTTTTTTATTTTTATGCAAATGTAAAGGCATCGTCAACTTGTCGAGGTCATAAATTTTGACCTATAGCTCAAAAATCAAAACCGTTTACATTGTTCAAAAGAAGAATTGAAAATCTAATTTCAGTCCCTAAAATAGTGAACCTTTGGCTGCCTAGTTTTTGGGACTGATGAAAGTTTCAACTTGAAATTTTGAGTAGAAGACCTCTGTAATAGCCATTTAAAAATGCCTAGAAAATCTTGCGAAAAAGCTTCAAATATTTAATCATTTTGGATAATCTAGATCACATAGTCTCTCACTGAGAAGGATAGAGTAGTTGGAAAATTTTAGCCTTTATAGGAGTGGTTGGAAGGATAGAGCAGTTGGAAAATTATTCTAAGAATTAGGGTGAAATTTTTAGCCTTTATAGGAGCATTAATAATGAGAATAATTGTATTACAGGAATGAGTCCAAGTGAAAATGGGTATGGTTACAATGATATTTCAGATCAGCCTCACCAAATCATAGAGGAACAACCATTGCAGTTTAGTGCAATGGTGTTTGAATCATGTGATAAATCTCCAGGAGGAAAATTTGATCAAGATGATCAAGAGGAGTTGGTGTTCCCATTCAATGAAGAAATTCTTCCAAGTTTTGATGTTTCAATAAGTGTGGATATGCCAAGAAATTTTGAGGACATGGGAAATTTTGAATTTCCAAAACTCCATGAAGTTGCAAAAAGTGATGGAAATGCAAAATATCCTAAGGTTGGTGAGATTTTTTAATCACAAAGTCATCAAGAAGAAGATGCCAATTCTTCCTACTGTGATATTGATTCTCCATTGGATAATGATAAGCTACATCCTCCAAAGCAAGATATGTCATTAGAAGAGATGGATAGAGTGTTCAATTTGGTCTCAAGCTTGACTAAGGAAATTTCTATTTGTGGCTATTCTACACACATATCAAACCATGCAATAAAAGAGTCATGATGAATCCATCCATTTGGGTTCCATTCAGAAGAAAGTTGTCCTAATTTCTTGTTTTCTTGGGAGATTTCCATGGAGGGAAAGTATGTTTATGAACAAGCTTCTTTGGAATATGAGGTACAAAACATATTTGTCAATGATATTAATGCATCATGTAATTCAAAAGGAGGGTTGATGATTTATTTTTCTAGTCCGAAGGAACCTAAAGTGTTTCCATGTGCATGTGTAGTGGTGTACCTTGAGACAAGACCACCAGAAAGAGAAATTACAATGTGTGAGTGTACCCCTATGCAAGGGGACTCACTAGATCAGGTGATATCTTTCCATTATCCCTCTCAGTTTGATGATTTTCAATTTGAATATGATGCTAAAGGTAAGAGAACTTGTTTGTGGATTAATCATGGTCATAAAGAGTTGCCACAACTTTTGATTTTGTGTGATTTGTGCCCAGAGTTTGAACAAAGATTGTCCAAACTTTATTTTTCTGAGTACAAAGACAAGTGAGCATTTTTTAGAACTATATGGGGTGGTTCATTACTATTACACATAATGAGAAATCTACTAACAACTACCCCATATTCTTTTTATTCAAGGTTTTCTATATATAAGTTTTTGTTTTTATTTTTCTTAGTCTTTTTTAGTTTTTTTTAAAGTTATGTGTTAGTTTGCTTTGAGTCCAGTCTCTTTGTTTGGGTTTTATTTCTATTTGCTTGTTTTCCTTTTTTTAGTCATGTTAGTCTGGGGGTTAGGTACAATCAAGACTCATTCTTGATGCATTTCATAAATCACTCCTTGTGGTTCCGATTTCAGGAAGAAGTATTTCTTTGTCAAAATATTTAGATGATTGTGTGTCTTATACCAACTAAACAACTGACATTTCTTGTGGAAATAGGGGATTTTCAGTATAGAAATCAAGAGTCCAAACCAACAAGTTCTCAACACTTTGCAAATTTTATTAAAATTTGATCATTTTAGGTGCTATTAAATTAAAGGCAAAGATGAAGAAGGGCGATCCAAACTCAAAATGGTTCAAATAGGAGGGGTCTTCTTGAAAGGTTGCTAAGATCATTGTTTGGCATGAGAGTTTCTAAAAGTTCTAAAAGAGTAATGCAAGGGATGTTCACAAGAGATCGAATCCAAGAAATAACACCAATGTCCTGACTACAAAGTCTACACAGTCTAAGTGTAGTCAAGATACAAAAAAATGAGAGAGAAAATTAAAGAAAAAATATGTTGTTAAGACTGAAGGATTCTAAAGATCTAAAATGGAAAAAGGTTATGTATTCAAAAGCACAGTATCTTGTATCAAAAACATTGCTTCATCAAAACTACATGGAGAAAATTTTCAAAATTACCAAAAAACTTAATAGAACATGGCACCCTGCCAAGAGCCCTTGAACTGATTCTCTTATCTAGTCGAGAAATTGATTGATAAATAGCCTTCATGGAGATTTTGACTAAATGAGCTGGGAGGAGTGGAAACTTGTTTCGAGTTGTTAGAAAACTTTGATAGACTGCATCCTGAGATATCAAAGGGAAAAAATACACAAATCACACACTGAGCTTGAAGGTTTGAAATTCTAATATTTTGATTACAAAGTCATCCAAAATATGCTCAAGGTGTTCAAAGTTTGGTTGGTGTTTGACACACATTGAAAGAATGTTTGCTAGTGAAGAAATGTCTTGGTCATTTCTTCCTTTTTTTGGGGCTATTTTTTGTGGCCTCCCAACACATGCCCCATTCCTCACTAGGAATGGGGACCCCCTATTTTTTTAGGCTCCTGAACTCATAGTTCAAGAGTTGAGAAAAGATGTTAGAGTCAAAAATTAATAAAGACACAAAAAATCAAAAACTTGAAAAAGACGAACAAATTGTAAAAATTGAAAAATATATTAAAATTATAAAAGTCAAAAAAAAATGCTCACACCACCCATGAGGTCCGTGCATGCCTAGTGAAGGACCAACTTCTATTTTTGGCACCTCCAGACACTTCCACTTCGACTGAAAGCTTCTTCCTCATTATTCTCTCATATTTTCTTTGTTTTTGACATGTAAAAGGGCTCAAGCATCCAATTAATGAATAAAATATGGATGAAGTCCCTCTAAGCACTAGATTAATTGTTAGTCTATATATATTTAGTTTTTTTTATCAGTTAAAAGCATTTTATTGCATGAGGAATATCTCTCACTCTCAACACAAATTGAGGAGATGATTTCTCATAAATACCCCATTGTAAAATGTAACAAGGGTTTCCATTATTATGCAATAAAATTATGCTTTTGGTGCTCGCATTTGGAGTGTACCAATTCTTGCCTGAATGTGTCATGTTTTTGTGAATCTTATTCATGAGATTATGATTGAGCCAAAGGTTTATTGCATTGTTTCTAGTTGCGTGATCTTTTAGTTTTGGTGTTTTCTAAAGGCTTATGAATTCCACTAATGTATCTAGCTTGAGAAGATATCATTGAATTGTGTCTGCATAGCTTTTCATCTTGCATGAGTGCACTTTCTATGGCATTGTGATTTGATGATAGGTGAAATATCATATGATTGTTAAAGTTTCTCACCGATGATTACATCATGGATTCTAGGAAGTGTTGCTCCTATTTTCATTGGTTTCCTACTAATTTATTCGAGAGCTTAACTCGTAGCATGTTGTTCTCTATAGCTTATGTTTGTTTAGGATTTCAATTTCATTTTATTTTCTTTTAGTTTTGTTATTTTCTTTACTAACCCCTTGTTAGAATATGAACTCATTTTAGTTGCATTGTTAGAATTGCATTCATTGAAAAATAAAAAATACAAAAAAAATTGTTCTTTTGTGTGTTATTTTGAGACAACAAAAAAGTTTCATTTCATTTTGAGATCAAAATAGAACCAGAAAAGGCCTCCTCATGAAAAATCACATTTATCTTCAACTGAGCAGATTTTGGTACGTTTCAAGACAAAGACTAAACCTTGGAGTTGATCCCAAAAGATTAGCTTTTCAAGAGAGGAATTATGCAATGGATTCCCGCTGTTGACCTCGTGAATAATAACTACCAAATACTATGGAGATAGCTATTTCATACTCTTTGTTGATGATTATTCTAGGATCAGAAGTGTCACATTTATGAAGTTAAAGTCAAATGCATTTGACATGTTGAAGTGGTATAAAGTTAAAGTTGAAAAAGAAACTGGTAAACAACTAAAATGGTTGAGATCTGATAGATGTAGTGAGTTTATGTTTTTTGAATTCACTAACTTTTGTGTTGAACATAGTATTAAGAGATAGTTATATGCACCAAGGACACCACAATAGAATGTGATTCCAGAGAGAAGAAACAAATCAATTGTTGTTGACTATGCTAGAACATTGCTAATTGAAAAGGGAGTTGCTCAAATATTCTGGGAAGAAGCCATAAACACTATAATATATACTCTTAAGAGAGGTTAGATGAAGAAATCAACAAAATGACACCATATGAACTTTCCTATGGTCATAAACTGAATGTAAGTTATTCCAAAATATTTGGAAGTAGGTGGTATATTCATAAAGATGCAAGGAATGAGAAATTTGATTCAAAAGGAAATGAACAATGATAAAAAGGCTTACAAATATTTGAATAAAGAAAGTGACACTATGATTGAAAATTTAAATGTTAGAATTGATAAGTTTACAGATAAGAATGATGAAGAGAGAAAAAAGGAACCTAATGTCACAATCTTATTTATGTTTATGAAGAAGAACCTAGTGTAGTACCCAAGCAACAACATAAATCTAACAAGCAACAACCTAAATTATTTGAGCCAAAGTAAGACCAATATGGTCTAAATGCAGAGCCCTAAATGAGTGAAGATAATGGTAGATATCACAAATCATAACCCATCACATAAAAGTATGTGAGAAGGAACCATTCACCTGAGAAAATCATTGGAGATAAGAGCATTGGAGTCATGAAAAGAAGTAAGTTGAAGGATAGTACATGTTTGATTGCTGAATTTGAGTCAAGCACCATGAAAGTTGCACATGATAATGATGATTGGATCAATGCTATGAATGAAGAGAAATAATAGATAGAAAATAATAATACATGGATGTTGGTGTCGAGACCTACAGACAAGAATAGCATTGGAACCAAGTGGATTTTTGGGAATGTAAATTGAATGAAAATTGAGAAGTTGTGAGGAACAAGGCCAAACTTTTTTGTTAAGTTTATTCCCAAGAAGAAAGAAATTATTATGGTGAGACATTTGAACCTCTAGCTAGACTAGAAGGAGTCAAAACTCTATTGCCATATGCGACTTACAATAAATTCAAGATATATCAAATGGATGTTAAATCTTCATTTTTGAATAGAATATTGGAAGAAGAGGTTTTAAGTTTTATTGGGACATATAGACCTTGAATAACTTATTCAAACCACCCCCCCCTCCCAACCCCCAGTTATTCTAAAGAATTCTTACAATTGGTATTAGAGCCATCTATTGAGAAGACTAGTTTGAAGGTCTTAGAAGCATAAAGATCATGAAGTCCAAGAGAGAAGTACCCAAGATTAATAGAAACAACTTCCCTACATGGAAAATTATAATGAAGCTACATCTTGGAGGAATATCAAATCATGCACAAACTTCCGTTTTAGTGGAACATGTTGATCCTATTGGAGCTCCTACTACTAAATATATGATGAAGAAGAAAGAGCATAGTCAAGCAATGTTGGAGATTGTCTCAACACTTAGCTATGCCGAATTTGATGAAATCATGGGATGTGACACTATAAAGAAGATGTGGGATGCACTGACTACTATCTATGGAGGAGATAAAAATGTTCAAAGAGAAAAAGTAGAGAGTCTCAAAGGTAAATTTGGTGACATGAGAATGGAAGAAGGTGAGAATGTTGCTTAATATGTTGCTAGAATTAAAGAGGTTGTGAGTGCAATAAGAAGTGAAACTAGTCATATAGATGATGATACTATTTTAAGAAATGTCTTAAGAACATTACTACCTATTTATGCTATTAGAGTCTCAAAAATCCAAGAATTGAGGTGTATTCCTGGAAACAAACTAACTCTTGAAGGTTTGGTAGGTAGACTTACTGCTTTTGAGTTATCCAATTTTGATAATTACAAACCAAAGAGCCTTGAATATTCTTTCAAAGCCAAGTTTTTACTAAAGGACTTTGAAGAGGCAAAACCAAAGAAGAAGAAAAGAAAGATAAAATATGCATCCAGTGATTGTGATACAGATGAAGAAGATGTTGAATAGCTTGAAGAATTACTAGCAAAAATA
Organism: Cupressus sempervirens; assembly: GCA_028749045.1. NCBI lineage: Eukaryota > Viridiplantae > Streptophyta > Pinopsida > Cupressales > Cupressaceae > Cupressus > Cupressus sempervirens. Next base: position 799,224,631 of record CM053787.1, on the reverse strand, counting down.
TTTCATAAAGGGAAAGGTAAGTTATCTATCATTTGTTTCAATTGCAATGATGTTGTCCATATTGATTTAAGATGTAATAAAAATAAGAACTATAGAGATGGAAAAAAGTACAAAAATGGAAGAGAAGATGACAGTAGAGGTTACAAAGACAAAGGAAAGAAGTGTTGCGTTGTTGAAGAAGATGATTCTGATGAACAGATGATCGAGTAATTTATGTTACAATGAAGGATGAATTTAATGAAGATGAGGCAACTACACTTGTGACCTATATAAATAAAAATGATAGATGAATCATTGACAGTGGATGCTGACATCACATGATAGGAGATAAAAGTAAGTTTGTTACTTTAAATCATTATGATGGAAATACTATTAGATTTGGTCATGATGCTCCATGTCTAATAAAAGGAAAATGATTCATTAAACTCATAGAAAAGATCTCTTCTGATAATGCTTACTATGTTGAAGGATTAAATTATAATCTGTTGAGTGTTTTACAACTAAGCAATGTAGGATGAAAACTTGAATTTGGAAACAAGACTACCAAGATATATGACACAAATGGAAAATTGATAGGAAAAGGAGATCAAACTAGAAGAAATTTATTTTACCTTGATATAGATTATGCTACTTGTCTTATGGTGAAATATGGTGATGTTTGGTTATGATGTAAAAGGTTGTGTCATGTCAATTTTGATTATTTGAACAATATTAGTAACATGAAGAAAGTTAGAGGTTTTCCTAAGTTGAAAAGGCCTAAAAATGTGATGTCTAAGAAATGTTAGCTAGGTAAAATGATTAAGTCAAGTTTCAAAAGAAAAATTTATACATCTAAAGAGATACTAGAGATTGCTCATACTGACTTTTGTAGACCTATAGAAATATAGAGTTACAAGGGAGACAATTACATAATGTTATTTGTAGATGACTGATCTAGGATGATGACAGTCATGTTTATAAAGAAAAAATATGATGCCTTTCAAATGTTTAAGTTTTTCTTTGCAATAATTGAAAAAGAAACATTTAAAATTCTAAAATATTTTAGATCAGAAAGAGGAGGAGAATTTGCATCAAAAGAATTGGAAGTGGTCTATAATGATAGAGGAATCAAGAGACAAAATTCTACACCTAGGACCCCTCAACAAAATGGAATTGTAGAAAGAAGAAATAGGTCAATAATGGACTGTGCTAGGACACTTATGATTGAGAAGAATGATGCAGTAAAGTATTGGAAAGGAGCTATAAGTACAACTGTCTATACCCTCAATAGAGTACAAATCAAGAAAGGTACTAATTCAACACCTTTTGAAATATGGTATGCTCATTGACCCAATGTAAAATATTTCAAAGAATTTGGAAGAAAATGTTATATTATTGAAGATGTAAGGAATGGAAAATTTTATGCAAAAAGTGATGAAGGTATATTCCTTAGTTACTCCACAAGAAGTAAAGCATATAAGTGTTTAAATACTAACACTAACAAAATTGTACAAAGTGCAAATGTAAATTTTGATGAATACACAAAAGTTCATGATGTTGAACCCATCAAAAGACCAAAAGAATAAAAATCATTTGTATACTTCTATGAAGGAATGCTTGTTGAAGAAGAAGTTATCAATCAAGTTGGGAACTAGAAACAAGTTTCAGTAACAATAGAGTGACAACTAGTAAATGGCAAATTGAATTTAGGAACAGAGCTGTATTTAGATATTGAGTTGCAAAATAATGAAAATTACACATTCTAATTCTAAAGCTAGTATACATGAAGGAGATATCGATATAATTGAAAGAAATACACATAGTGACACTGAGGTTGAAAGACAAGATGGAGCCAAGACTATCCAAATATGTCAAAAGATATCACCCTACTGATCACATCATTGGAAATAAAGATGTTAGATCAATTCCAACAAATAGACTAAGGAATGAATCATTCTTGTTAAGAAAGAAATAACCCAAGATAGTGAAGGATGCTCTAGAAGATGATGATTGGCACAAAGCCATGGAATAAAGAAATTGAGCAGATAGAGAAAAAAACTTTGAGTCTAGTTCCAAGACTAGATGATAACAATGGGATTGGTACCAAGTGGGTATTTAGGAACAAACTAGATGAAAATGGTGAAATCACAAGTAACACAAAAAGAATGGTTTGCAAAGGATATGCACAAGAGGAAGGAATAGACTATGGGGAAATATTTGCTCCTATTGCAAGAATTGAAGGAGTAAGAACTCTACTTGCATATGCCATCTACAAAGGATTCAAAGTTGATCAGATGGATGTTAAGTTTGTATTTATGAATGACATACTAGAAGAAGAAGTCTACATAGACTAGCCAGAAGGATTTGTTGATTACAACAACAAATATATGGTATGTAAATTGTACAAAGCTCTGTATGGTTTTAAACAAGCACCAAGAGCATGGCATGAAAGACTTCACATGTATCTTGCGAAAATTGGATTTGAAAGAACTGATGACAACAATAATCTATACATAAAGACAAAGGTAAAGACATTTTATTGTTTAAAATATTTGTTGATGATATAATATTTGGAGGTCAAGATGCTTTATGCAAGGATTTTGCTAATAAAATGAAGCATGAATTTGAAATGTCAATGTTTGGTGAGATCAAATTCCTTGTGGGATTGCAAGTTTATCAATTGAAATATGACATATTTGTCACCCAGTCAAAGTAGATCAAGGAAATACTAAAAACATTTGGACTGGAAGATTCAAAACCAGTAAGTACACCCATGATAACAGGACACAAGCTATCAAAGAATGATGATTTTGTTGAAGTGAATCAAACATTATATAGGTCAATGATTGAAAAGTTGTAATATGTTGTACATAGAAGACTTGATATAGCCTTATCTATTGGGATAGTTGCTATATGTTTTGCAAATCCCAAGGAAAATCATTTAATGGCAGTGAAAAGAATAATGAGATACATAAAAGGAATAGAAGAGAAAGTTTTATTTGAGAGCCTATACTGATGTTGATTGGGGACGCAATATAGATGATAGAAAAATAACTAGTGGAAGAGAACTTTTCCTAGGCAAGAGACTAGTTACATGGACTATTAAAAAATAAATTTGTACCTCACAATCCATAGTTGAAGCAGAATATGTTGGTGCTTCTATGAACTACACAAACATTGTATGGATCAATCATCTAATCAAAGCAATGAGAGAAGATATAATAGAACTTATGATACTTTATTGTGATAACACCAGTGCTATAAATATATCAAAGAATCTAGTGATGCACGCCAAGATAAAGCACATTGCAATCAAATATCATTATGTAAGAGTGCTAGTTGAAGATAAAGAGGTAAAGATGGAGTGTGTCAACTCAAATGAAATTTTTTTTTGACATCTTCACAAAACCATTACCTAAATATGTCTATGAATATCTTAGAAGTAAGTTAGGGGTGATACCCCTATCAAAATATATTTAAGTGACATGGGAACTACCCTGCATCAAATAAGTTGATTGTCAAATGTCACAGATTGATGCAAAGGATCTTACTTTAGGAATTTCCTAAAGTAATCAAAGTGTTGAAATCCCAAAACAGTCACAAGCAAGGTGACAGAGGGAGAAATTGGAGATAGTGAAAATTATATATCCACATGGTAAGATGTTAAGATGATATTTATTTGGAATTATTGTCAAAGAGGGAGAAATAACAAAAATTGATCTAAAACTCAGAGGGAGAAATCCTAAAAGGGAGAAATAGTAGCAAAGAAATGACAGAAGAGAAATGGTAGAAAGAGTTAAACACATGAGGGATGAATTCTAGTCTCTACCTTGTAAGAGGGAGCCATAAGAAAAAATTTAAAGGAAGTCATAAGAAAGAGTTCTATAACCAAATCAAAAGTTGCTAATGAAAGGAAAAATTTTTAATACAAGATTTATTTTTGGCATTGCATTATTGTTTTAACCTAGTTAGTTTGATTAAATAAATCATTTTACCATTTAGGTGACCTAGTTAATTAGTTTGGTTTGCCATCAATGCCAAAGAGGGAGATTGTTGAAATCTATTTGAAAAGATCATTTTTGAAAAAGGGAGATTGTTGAAGTAGAACAAATGTTTTAATCATTATTTTATCACTGATGTCAAAATTGCTATTTGCTAGTAAGGCAATTGTTATAAGATCCAAGTACTATTACTTAGTTGATTGATGAATATGATTTAATCAATAAGATGTAACAATAGCATTCAGAGGAAAGCTTGAGTTATGATTATGTAATGAAGCACAAGGATTAGTTAAGGATTAGTTAGGAAAATGATGAAATGATGTATTGATAATCTACTTGAAGTTACAGAGGTTGGCTACACTTAGAAAATTTAGAAGAACAAGTTATACTAAGACTATCTGTAAAGCTCAACTAAAGTTGATAGTAGGTGCCGAGCAAAGTTAGTTTAAGTCGAGTAGAAAATTAGTTGGTGCCAAGAAAAATTTAATAAGAGCCGAGCATCAATAAAATGTAGTTGATGTCGAGTAAACTCATAGTGGATTTTGAGCTACATAGTATGTGTTGAGCATCAGAAGGTTAATAATGCCGAGTTGTTGCATTATTGGACAAGTCAAAGATTTGCCAAATCTGAGTCAAAAATTTTGTTTTCTTGAAGTCTATGAAATAGGTGGAAGATAAGGGCAATGATCTGGTGGTACAAAATTTGAGGTAAACCATTTCTAGGAAAATTCAAATGGATTCTAGGAGAAGTTTCTAGAAAAGACAAGATATGGGGTAGATACATTGTATTCTACCTAATCCATCTAAACCCTAAATTGGATGATAGAAAATGAAAAAGTATTCTAATTTCCTATTTAAGGAATGTTTGATCATGAAGCAAAGTGTGTTGAATGTGTAGAACGGTTAAATATTAAGAAGGTTAAGAGGACCAAGGAAAAACAAAGATAGAGATTCAAGAACTCTACTTCATTTAGTGACCACAGAAGTGATTGCATTGGCCTACCAAGAAAGAAGGCTGAAAGAGATAAATGCTGGAAGAGTGAACAAGGTGTCAAAACTACAAAGAATGTAAGACAAGAAAATGGAGAATTGATTTGTGATCTAAAATCTATAAGATAAGTTTTGAGTTGTATCAAATCAAATGCTCTACTTTAATCTCTAACAATTGTATCAGTTAGGGTAAAATCCTTTGGACAAAGGTTGACTTAATAGTCATTAAGAAAATCCTTTAACAGGGTGGCATTCCAAGTGAATGGCCTAAAGTCCTTTAACCGGACTCACTTCTAATAGGGTGACTAAAATACCTTAATCAAGTCACATTTAATAGTCTGTGTTGTAACTTTTAATAGGGTTGGCCTTTTATAGGGCATTACTTCAGAAGAGTGAAAAAGGAGTAGCATGTTACTGGTGGTTTTTTCCAAATTGGGTTTTCACATTAAATCATTGTGTCAAAAGTGTTAATGTTTTATGTTTTATTGTTGTATGTTGATTTAACAATAATCTACAAGTATTGATAATAAGCTTAGATGCATATATAGATATAGGTGTTGAAATGGGTTCACTAAGCTAAGTGAAAAGTTTTATTGCGACATCTAGACCTTGAATAACTGATTCACCCTAGTTATTCTAAAGAATTCTAACAACTATAAGATTTAATAAGTTTCTCAATGGAACTTATAATTACCTTTTCCATTGTTGTAAAAGGGGGAGAGAAGTAATATGGAGGAGAATGAATAGAAAGGGAGAAGTATCATAAGGGGGAGTTATATAGGCTGATATGAAGAGATGTTGCTAAAAAGTAAAGTACACCCTAAGGGGGAGAATTTTTCAAAGTAGAGAAGAGTTGAAAAGAACCTAATGTTAAAATTGTTGTAAAGAACCTGATGAAGTTAGAGAGATAAAGATTTGTTGGCATTTGATTATTTGATGATGTAATGTTATGTAATGTAATACCTTACGTTTATGCATTTCCATCAATACCAAATGGGGAGATTGTTAGACCCAAATCATAATGTTGTTAATGTATGTGAAAGATTGATATCAATTATTATGTTGGCATTGATGTCAAACCTTAATTTTTTAGACATTATTCTAACTCAATAGAGTGTCATATCATTTGATTGATGAAGAGGATTTGAAGAAAGTAAATGATGATGTAAGTGTTGATAAGTGTATGATATTCAATGGGCACTTGAATGAGTTAGAATCAGATAGTATAATGTTGGTTTGATTGCTTTACATTATTTGATTTAGTATTGGACATCATATATAAGAAAGATAGTTTGGTCGATGAATAAAGGAACACAATATTAATTAAGCTACTATGGTTGTCACCGACCACCCGATCAAGAAGTGAAGAAATTTTATTTGAAATCATAGTGTTAACCAAGTTTAGTATTGACCAAAAAAGCTGTAATGTTCGTCAAGTATGAACAACAAGAACAAGTTTAGAAAATATTTAATCTAAAGCTGACATTTGATGAAAGTTAAGATTCTTTGAGAACTTTCAAAGATAAATATGAATTTAGTTATGAGATTAATGGCTAAAGAAATTCAAAAGAGATTTCATAAAGGAGATTTATCAATTTAAAATCAAGCACAAAGTTCAAAGTGGAACTATATCTCTTGAGTGTCTAGATTCAAAGAATCTGAACCTGAACATTGTGACTAAGCAAAAAAACCTAGAGGATTCTGGAGGAATTTAAAAAAAAATCTATTAAAGGGATGAACAAGAATTTTATTTTTTGTTGATGTTGATTTTTTTTTGAAGAAGATAGTAAAATGGTAAACCAAGTAGAATGGTATTATGGAAATAAAGAAAAGGAAGTGCTAAGTTGATGTATGAAGTGTGAGAATCAACTAGGAAGGGATCTAAGGAATGAGACTGAGTGAAGAAGAGATATGAACAAGAAGCATGGTGCTAAAACTTAAAAGATCATCTCACTATTACTTTCAAACTATTATAGCAATAAAACCACTTAACTAAGTGGACCTAACAGTCTTTTGAAATCCTATATGAAAACATTATTATTAGTATTATGTAAATTATTTAGAGTAGAAAACTATTTAGAAATGTCAAGGAGTGATAGGGGCTCGGTGATCCAAGTGTAAATCCTCTAACAAGGTCACATTAATAATGTATATGTAACCTTTAACAAGATTGGTTCCTAACATAGATGAAATCCATAGAGTGAATATATAGGTTATCAATTCCTTGGTGTTTTTCCCTTTACAAGGTTTCCACATTAAATACTTGCATCAGATGTGTGATGACTATTGTGTTGTATGTTTATTTCATGTTAACTATTTAATGTTGTAACTCGATATAAGTTGGATGTTTACTCTGATACTGGGTATATTAAGGAACATTAAGTAAATATTTTGATAAAAAAAATCATATCAGTTTGAATAGCTATTTAGAAGTGATTCACTCCCCCTCTTACTTATCTAACAAAAGAAATGGTAGTTTGCAAAGATTATGCACAAGATTAAATACTAGATTATGGTGAAACCTTCACACATTTAGTGAAGCTTAAAGGAGTTAGAATATTACTCTCATTTTTTTTTTACGAAGGATATAAGGTCTATTAGATGGATGTAAAATCAACATTCATTAATGGTATATTGAAAGAAGAGGTCTACATAGAATAACACGAAGGGTTTGCAAATTCGAAAGCAAAGAACATGGTGTGTAAATTATAGAAGTCCTTGTATTGATTGAAACAAGCTCAAAAAGTATATATAAGAGATTACATTCATACTTAATCAAGATTATATTCATAAGGACACGTGAAAGGAATAATGTATACCTAAAAGTAGAAAGTGAAGACAAGGTGTTGATTGTAAAACTCTTTGTTGATGATATTAACTTTGGAGGCAATAATGTGATGAGTATGGCATCCTCAAAAGAAATTAAGGAATTTGAAATGTCTAAGATCTGTGAGATCAAATTCTTTAAAAGTTTGTATATTTACCAACTCAAATATGAGACATACATGAGTTAGACCAAGTACATAAAGGAAATATTTTTAAAAATGTATTGGAAGATTAAAAAAAAATTGATGCTCCTCTGATTACGAGATGCAAGCTATACAAGAAAGATGGTGAAAAAGAAGTAGATGAGATACTCTACACATCTATGATCGGTAAGATATATTATGTGGTTCGAAATGAACTAGATATAGCACAATCAATTGGATTAGTAGCAATATTTTTCTTTATTCCAAAAGAATGACATAGGAATGCAGTCAAGAGAATCTTCATATATCTCAAGGGAACTAAAGAATATGGACTATGGTCTGGAAATAAAGGACATTTCACATTGGATGCATTTACTAATTTGGATTGGTTAGGAAATGTGGGTGATAGGAAAATCACATGTGGTGGTGTATTATTTTTAGGAGAAATAATTGTGTCATGGATAAGTAAGAAACACAATTGTATATCTTAGTCTACAACTAAAGTAGAATATGTTGCTGTTGAAATAAATTATACATAGGTTATCTAGATTAAAAAATTTTTGGAAAGAATCCAAGAAAAGGTTGGTGAACAGGTTATTATCTAAGGTGGTGACTCTAGTGCAATTAATATTTCTAAGAATCTAATGATGCATTCTAATACAAAGAACATAGCTATCAAGTATCACTATCTTAGAGAGGAAGTACTAGCAAAGGAAGTAAGGATGGTATATATGCCAACCAAGGAACATGTAGCAAACATATTCACAAATCAACTACCTAAGGATATGTTTCAGTATATAAGAGGCATCTTAGGAATAATTCCTCTCACCTAAGTTAAACTAAGAGAAGATGCAGGTTGCATCAATCTAAGTGCAGTCAATTAACATCTTGAAGATTTGAATTGATGTGTTGATGCTACTCCTTTGGGGAGTAGCTGTAGAATCAAGATAAGTGCACGAAAGAAATAGAATATGGTTGAATAACAAGTACAATAAGTAGCAAAACATAGTTGAAGAACAAGAACAAACTAAACAGAAAATAGGTTTAAGTAGAATAGATAAGTGGTCTACACTTACACCTTTGGAATTGTTGTCAAAGGGGGAGAGAATTTAAAAAAAGAAACATTGGAAAGAGAGTTAAAACAAAACATTGGAGAGTTTGAGTTAAGAACACTCATGGGAGAGAATGATTATAGAAAAGAAGAAAGAATGTGAATGTCCACATACAGAGTTTAAGATGAAAGGGAAAGAGCGAACCATTATGAATGGTGTTATGTATAGAAGCACAGTGAAAGGGGGGAATAAAAAAGAAAGATAGTTGGATAAGTCAAGGTGAAGATAGATGTAAAAATTGTGTAATTATTCTAAGTGTAGTCATTGATGCCAAAGCAGGAGATTTTTGGCATAAGTGATGAAGTTGATAGAATAGGTGATGATGTGATGATGTTAAGAACAAGTGATGATTTTATTACATGATGTTAAGTTATTTTTTTGTCATTGATATCAACTATTGACCTAATTTTCTTATTATGTTGCCAAGTATTATCTCTTATTGAGGCCTTCATGTTTTTTTAGCATGTTTGTTCTCACCTCTTTTTGGGGGAGAGTTTTTCCCATGCAGTTTTCCCTCTTTCCCCACTTTTAGAGGTTGTATTTCTTTTCACTTGTACATGGGTACCTAACATGGCCTAGTAGCCAAGACCCATTATGCATTTCATCATAGCTTTTGTGAGCTTAAGTGCATTCCCCTAAGTTGCATTTAAGGGGAGGTGTTACTGTAAATTACTATTATTTACACTTTACTTAAGTTTACTTAGGATAAATGCATTTATTAGTTGTCATCTAGGAGTTAGCATACTTTTACATGTTGTCTTATTGAAAACATAGGAGTTTGTTCCTACCTTTTCATACTTATCCTCTCATCTATGTGGAGGATAATCCACCTTGTGTGGATGTGTGCTTAGTTGTCATTCTTATCTCCTAGCTCTCTCTAGCTCATTCTAGAAACTTCCTAGAGGATTTTATAAATAGGCTCTCCTAGTGTATTTTTGTACAACAATTTACATCAATTATCTTAGAATACAATTTTCTTATTTTCAAACCAAACCCTTGCCTCTTCTTGTCTTTTTCTTCTTTGTGATAGGTTTTCGATGTGTAGGTGATTCAAGGGCTTATGGATTTGATTTTCATATTTGCTCAACTCTTACTTGATCAAATGGACAGAGCTTGAGTGCAACTATTGTAAACAAGAATGAAAGAATCAATGAAGTATGAGGTGCAACTACCATGAGGATCTAGCGACAATCGATAGGTGCTTTGATTGGTTTATCGAATCCATGACAAATCAAGTAGATTGGTCACAAGAGGATATTCACTAGTCAGTAAAGTTGATTTAGTTATGATAGAAACTCATTGTTAGTATAGATAAAAATTTTCTAGGGTGGACTGATGATAAGTGAGACAATTTTATGTTAAGGATAGGTGACTAGTGAAGTTTTGACAAACAGGTCAACAAAGAACGAGCTCTTGAGTAACAATCAGTTAAACTAGAATTAGTGAAAGGCATCATGATTGCAATGACTTGTACTAAATTAGTTGTAATTGTATGACATTAACATATATGTGGATTTGATGCTACATATCACAATGATCAAGATCAAGTATTATGGAGAAGATTCTAGAGGAATCTCATGATAGGTAAAAATGTGTTCGACTTTTGGCACAAAATACTATGAATTAGTGGTATGATCAAGAAAGGTGACTTATGAAATAATATAATGTTTTATGGTTGTTGGATATGAGAAGGATATTTGCATTTTCCAATGGTAATAAATTTATGTTTTTGTCAAGTCATTGAAAGCATCAAAAATCAACATAATAGGTGAAAAAGGATAGGTTTTATCATTGTTGATAATGTTCCAATGGTGTGTGAAGAAGTAGAAAGAGCATGGCATCTAGAAAAGAGAGAAGATGAAAAAAGCTAAAATAGATCTGAGCAAGTGTACGTAGTGCTATTTCACATATCATTGTTTATGCTATGTTCCCTAACAATTACACTAGGTGAAATCCCTTAATCAAGTGGATCCTAAAAGGTCCTCATTATAAATCCTATAACAAGGTGACACATTAATTATTGTTTAAATTCCCCTAACAAGGCTGCCCCTAATAGTGTAAAGCTCTTGATAGGGCTAGAGTTAAATCACTTAACAAGGTGGCACTTACCTATGTCATATGCAAACTCCTTATAGGATTCAACTCCTAATAGGTCGTACTTCAGAAGAGTGCAAGTCATTTGTATGTACTAATCACTATCATGGTTTTGATCCAAGTTGGGTTTTTGTGTAACCAAAATGTGTGGATGATTCTGTGTGTTAGATATTTGGTTTGATACTTTAACTTTGATTTCCAGATAGTTGTATGAAAGGGGAAAATGTTGGTTGAATTGATGATAACTAATTCACTCTCTCTTAGTAATCTAATAACAAGTACCAACAATATTTACAAAAAACCAAAAGTATTTCATGTAGCTACTCGAACCCCAAAAAAAATCATTCATCTATCATAGACTTTCATTGGTCCTTTATTTTCATTGGTGAAGTTCTAAAGGAAGGGTATGGTGTTGAAGGTTGAACTAGCTAGAGAGGAGATTTTTCTTTGAATATTTTGGACATTTATATGGTACTGGCAATCAACTTTCCCTAGAATGATGACATTTGTAATTGTATCTTTCCAAGTCTTCAAGCTTTTATGTTCTCACTCAACTCACGGTAGAGATTTTGTATACAAGAATCAAAGGCCCTAAGAAATGTGGACATGTCACACAACTTATCCATAGTATCTTCACAAAAAACCTCTTGGACAAAAATCTCTCTATTGGCCATGTCGTATAAACTTTCTTACATTATTTGAATTTCTCTTGATATTGACTTTGAAGGATGGATAGTAGAGATCTCATACTTAACCTTGGTTTTTATTTAATTAAAATTGGTTGTAAAATTTCTTTCTCAACTTTAATGTGATTAATGATTATAAATTTCCATTCTATAGCCTTAAGCCAAGGTTCAGAGTAATTTTCCTTTGCATTAGGAACAAATATTTTCTACAATCAAGGTATTGACATCCATTCCTAACATTTCTAAGATCTTTCATAATATATTTGCACAAAACCTCTTCATTTTTTGGTATTTCCCAATTCCTTTTCAACCACTTGTTTCCTTATCTCTACCTCATCATAGATAGCCTTGGCTCTTGAAAGGAAGTGGGGTAGTGGCATTGATCGTGACCACCCATTTCTCAATCTTCTTTCCACTAGATTAGTATTTCAGAAATGTTCTCAAGTGCTTCGTTCCCAATCTCCACTTGTAGTTTTGTGAGCGACAAGCAATCAATGCTTTATGGTAAAGTAGAAGTATCTGCTAGAGCTCTTACATAGGGAGTGAGATATTGTACTTGTTTCATGTATCTCTCTTTTGTAATCCTTTTCATCTCTATTCTTTGCAATAGGGTTTTAGTTACCACTAGAATATTTTGTATATCCCCTTCTCTAGTGGAAGGTCCTAGAAAAAACCTTTTCATGATAAAATCAGCCAATGTGGCTTATCCACATTCTTCTCTAAAATGGGTTGTGCTATTTCATTGCACATATTTCCTATTGTTGAATTTTCTTTTAGCCTTGATGTTACTTTTATTTTCATATGTTTATGAGATCTCTACAACAAGTTTGGAACTTTGCTAAAATAGGTGATGATTAATTATACCACTTCCCTTTTCTTTATCAAACACTATTTTATCCATGAAGGAGGTCACGAGGATTATGTTACTTCATCTTCCTAAGGATGTTGTTGTATCGATGGTATAGAAATCATTCTTTCAAGAACATCCTTTGAGGGAGGAGCAATCATTCACAAGGGATGAGGTGGAATATTTGTAATTGGATCAAGTTCCTCTAGTGGCAGAGAATCGATGGTGACATGGTTGGTATTCCCTCATTATTCTCAAGATCATTCTAGATTTGAATTGGGATTTTTTTCCCTTTCCTTCCTTTGTGAACCTTTGGGCTTCTATTACATGGTTAACTTTGACCATTCAGACCTTTTGATCTCATACTTGTTACTACAACCTTCCTCGAAATATTCAATGTTGGGGAAATACAAGTAGCTAGGGTCCAACTGGAGATGATCTCACACAAGCCCCTTACTATCAAAAGGAAACCTCATCTTATAACCAAAAAGAATAATCATAACTAATTTTATCTCAATTTTTGATGCACCTATTGACATTCTACAATAATAGTGGTTGAGAGCAATGGGTAAAGAGATATTGATCTTCTTTCTAGTTAAACATCTATTTACCACACCCACCTTAGACAAACTTTGATCAAGATAAGTTTGGCATCCACATATCTTGATAGATTGAGAGGATATCCATAAAATCCCCCTATCCATAAATAGGTGAACCTTGGAAATTGGGTAAAGAAGCTACTACATCTCATGATCAATGTTGTCACTTCTATTGATATCATCACTGAAAGATCACCTTGAAGCTTCCTTGTTGTAAACATAGCGAATTCTTTATTCTCTTTTGAAACTTTTATGGCTCTTCTAATTCCACTTGAATGTGACAATCATATATCTTGTATTCTAAGTGTTCCTCTTGTACGAAATGATGACAAGAGGAAATATTGACTAGTTAAAAATTGAGCTAGTTGATTATGCAAGATATCACTAATGAGGTTTCCCTAGTCAATATTTTTTTTCCTGGTTGATATAACAATGTTGAAGAGATATATCCATATTATCAAATTTAGAGAATTCAAGCTTCTCATGTATCTATGGAGTAATTATAAATTTTGAAATTCCATTAATGAAGAGGGAGCTATGGAGCTTTTTAGGAAGCTAATTTCCCACCTTTTGATGCTAGTAGCCATTTTATGCCAAATTATTTAGACATTTGTGTTGGATGTGATGAAATCCAACTCCGAAGATGCCCAAGATCACCTACATGCGAAAACTTGTCAAAGGGAAGCCAAGGAAGGAAGAGCGAGGAGCTAAGGAAAAACCCTAAATGGACATGAGAGAGAACAAGATATTGCAACACAAGAAAATATGTATTTACAATATGCAAGAAGTGATATTAGTTTTTGTATGAAAATACAATGAGGGAGCATGAATATAAAGAGCTCTAGGAATCTCCTAGAACAAGCTAGAAGACACTACACTAGTACATTTGACCCCATTTTTAGACCAAAATTTTTGACCATCTAAAAAATGGGGTCAAATTGGTCATTTTATGTAGGCAATGTATATAATTTTTTTAACTAGAAGCCCGTGTTGGTCGAAATTTTGACCAACACGAACTTACACTTTACCAAAATTAAAAACAAGGTCTTTGCCGCACCAATGTATATAAATTTTTAAACTAGAAGCCCGTGTTGGTCAAAATTTTGACCAACACGGACTTACACTTTCCCAAAGTTAAAAAGAAGTCTTTGATGTGCCCTAATTTCAATCTTGCATGATCGGAAGAAAGGCTGTGCAGTTAATGTTGGTCGGATACTACATTTTGTGGCACCATTACATGTAGAGGAAGGGTTTGAAGATTATGTGCCACGTTTGGCAGCTTCAGTGCAACCTCTGCCAGAATAGTAAGGTTCTATCTCTGTTATATCTCCTCTTTTTCGTTGTTTAGCACATCATCTTCAATGTGATTGGAATTTGTAACATATAACTTTCCTCAATGGCTCCCACCTTACATGCCTTGCATGGATGTTCTATTTATTGGTTTGGGAGTTTTCTTTTCACTACTAGATACCTCTATTTTAAGCTGTGATCTTCTAGCCATTGGCTAGCTTCATGGTGGATTCCCCAACTGCGGGTTTGATGCTTTGGATTGGCATGAAAGGTTTTGCTAGATTTGATGGTGGATTCCCCAACTAAGTGTTTGATGCTTTGGATTAGCAAAAATTGGAGAAGAATAACTTGAGACTCATTTTTTTGGCACCAAGTGCATATTTTTCAAAAATAATCCTGCTTTTGGTAAATAATACATATTTTGCATTTGCGTAAATGCAATCTCTAAGAAAGTATAAATATTACAAAATTGGTGTGGCCACAGGAAGATAAAATTGGCCATGACCAATTCCTATAACAATACATCTATATTAACATCTATAATATTTCTAATAATAAGTTGTATATGATTGAGGTTTATTCCAACAATTGTTCTTGTCCGGTCTACTGAAAAAAAACCATTACCACAAAAGCCTTATTTTGACTATTCCTTTCTACTCAGTGATGTGGGAGCATACAGATCGATAGGTGATCCCACATCAACCAAGAAAATATATTGGTAATTTTATCTCAGTTTTGTATTCTTTCCATTTCTTAGCATGAGATAATCTTTGATTTTATCAGAAATGAATAAAATGGAGTTTCTATCTTAATGCAGTTTTTTATGCTTCACAAGTAGTTTTTGCAGAGACTTTAGAAAACCTATGAGGATAGGGTTAAAATATTTTATATGGATGTTCTTGAATAATGTGGAAAAGGTTTGAAGCCATGTCTCACCATTTGGGAGAACTTAAAGCTAGTTGTTCATGCCAACAATTTTACAAGAATTTTAAAATTCAAAATTAATAAAAGGCTAGCGCAAAAAACATTTGAGCAAAGCATGATGATGTTATTTCACTTATCTTGGCCAATTTTCAGTTTTAAGAAAAGCAGAGCTTTCAAGAAAAAAATGCATCAAAAGTTACTTTCTGACATGTAATTGCACAATTCCAAAACACCAATTTGATCAAATTATTCTGGTATGATAATAAAAAGATTGTAGCAATTAAATCATTGGATCTTACTCCTTTATGCATCATATTTACATTGCATAAATATGTTTGGGTGATTGAATTTGACAATGGTCCAAAATTTACTTTGAGAGCCCATAAATGAGTTAAATCATCCTTTCAAAAAATTAACTCATTTCACAAATGTGCTGCTTATTATTATCTTCAAACATCAAATTGTATATAATTGAAAAATTTAAACATAGAATTCTTTAAAAAGGAAAGAAGCTAAGGGAAAGGAAGGTGACAAGTGGAAAATAAAAGTATGGGAGCAATTCTTAAAATCTATTCATTAAAACATCAATAAAATATTAATTAGAATGCCAACATAAAGGGAGAGACGATGTAGATTTGAAGGAAGATGGCTATATACAGTTCAGAAGAAAATGAAGAGAAATACATGAATTGTGAGAGGACCATGTGAGGCTAAATTTGTAATTTTATTGCAGATTTATAAGCTGTTATTTGATGCAACTGATTTGCAAGATTGTTATCAATAAAATGAAATGTATGTTTAATTTGCATTTAGGTTTTGGTGCGAGAAACAAATCTCTTGCATCACTCAATCACTAGTTGAGGGTAAGGGTACCCACAAGTCAACTACTACACCATTGCTAATCAGCAAGGCTGTAATTGGGATGGCAAAGCCATTTCTAGGAATGCATCAATCAATATCTAGTCTAGCCCTCCCAACAAAGCCATTTAATAAATTACTTTCTCCATTTTTTTGATGATATCTTTATAATCATCTAGATCTAGCAAAAGAGCAATTAAACAATTGAGCTTATCTCAGCCTTGTATCAATGTTAACTTGATTCCTCTATGAGTTTCTGAGAATTCATTCCATACAAACTTCATATCTACATAACATCACCCTTAGTATTGACCCTGTGTTCATCACCCAAAAAATCAAGCAAAGATACACTGATGAACTTGTTAACATTATCATCGAGGGTGACAAAAGTGAGGAGAAAGAGGCATTGAGAATGGAATTGGACCGTAGAATCCAATCTTTGCAGGTAAGCAGTAATTCGACTAAAGCAATAATAGAAGTTCAATAGATATGAATATTTTATACTATCTTATAGATCTTGATCTCTAATTTTACGTGTACTTGTATAGACATTTGTGCCATTTGTGACATCACATGGTGAACATGGTGATGGTCGTTGCGCACAACCTTCGTGTAAGTAGCACTTTGTTTTCATCAACATTATAACACTTACTTTTTTTTTGTGGATATTTCTAGCTAGTATCCGATTTGATCTTTATCCATTGCAAATGTCTTTGCTAACAATATTGTATTCCTCATCTCATTATGATGTGCGGACTCCTCCTTCGGTTGTCGGTCCACTATTGCCTAGTGCATTGTCGGCAACAAGGGCCATGCAAACATCTTCATCTATGCCCACTAGAACTGGTAAAACCTTGTTTTGCTATATTTTGTAATGTATTTGTACAAGTTGATGAACAACAAAGTAGCATATCAATGCTTAAATGATGTCTACAGAAGCTTGCATACACACAAACACATGCATACACACACCACGCATACATACATACATACATATATTGTACTACGTAGGCAAGATTTTGTGCTACTTTTTGAATTAATGTTTCAGATTCACATGGAAAAAATAGTCTAACCTTTGAATCCAAAAGTAAACTGAAACATCATTTAAAAAATATATTTTAATTTTGTATTTTATGTTTCTCTACGATGTTTATGTACAATGTATGTGCATAGATACTTTTATATTCTTGAACTGTCACTGTGATAATAGACCATGGACCATTGAAAGCTATCCTAAACATAGATGATTAAAAATCACACATTATCTTATCATAAACAAAAACAACAATATATCATGAATTCTAAAAATATGGTATCTTTAATACACTATTTGATTATCCTGAATTAAATCCTTAATGGAATGCGAGGAAAAAACATTTTTGCTAGTCAATTTCTTCAATTTGATTATATCCATAAGTATGCTTTAATTCATTTGGTGTCTACTTTAATTGTCACGATGTTTCAGTTGATAGACTAGCAGAGAGCAGTATTGGTGAAGTTGATCCATTTCCTGGAGCAGTTCATGTCATTAGTACTGGTTCATATGAAGGGACATTATTACTGAATAAGAAAACTATGTTTCCGTTAAGAGAATGAAAGCTTCCAGGTGCTTTAAAATTGTTTTTATTTAAAGTGTAAAAAAATCTATTTTTATATTACTCGTTTTGGACTGATAAATCCTTTATGTTTTTGTATGTAATAATGTTTTCTTTGAACATCTTTTTCATATGACATTGAGACTATTCAGACCCACCATACGTAAAAGGTACATAGTTTCATATCATTTCTACATAATTTTTCTTTTCTTTCATTTACTGTAATATATTAAATCTATTGATCTAAAAATCTATTTATTTTTAAAAAGGTGGAATTTACAAACCATGGAATTAAAAAATCAGCTCATTGCATCTTTTGACGAGAAATTTGGAAAAGACATGTTTGACAATGGCCTACTTCTCAAAAGAGCAGCAAAGCATATAAAGACTGTGAGGGATCAATATAGAAGGGCTCTTAAGGATAACCCAAAGTACGACCATCCAGCTATGATTCCACCAATGGAGTGGAATGAAATAGTAGAAGATGCAAAGGAGAAAAGGCTATCTGAAGATAGAGGTAATGAAGCAGCACAGGGCAAAAAGAGGTATGTCATGATAGTATTAAGTACATTGTAATCATGCACTAATTATTCATATTTGTAAATATATAATCTAAGATGTTTGAAATTGTTCATAGATTGTAGGACACATCTGTGGCTACAAAAGCGAGAGTAGAAAAGTTTGGCCAACACAAACTTGGCTCTGGTGGCTATATGAATCTCCAGTCTCAAGTTGTAAGTAGGAGCAATGATATGGAATAATTTTTTTAAATATAATGTTGCAAACAATTTTTTTTAGTGAAACCATACATACAAAACTGATGATATTAAGAAAAAAATACAGGGCACAAAATTCAATGTGGAGATCACAGATGAAGATAGAAAACTTGCCTTGAAGGAAGGCTATAAATTCGTGGTTGCACGCCTACTCAAAGAATCTATAAGCCTTGCTCAAGAATCCAGTTCACCAAATGATATCTCACAGGTAAATTGGTTAGATGAAAAGTAAATGAAATTGAATAGTTGATCCTTTTCTTTTTTGGTATTAGTTTTGAACGTAAATTGACTACATAACAATGTGCATAACATTTTATTGCAGCCTTCATATCCTACCATAGAACTTGCTCGTGACGAAGGCCATAATGTGCATTATAGTGGTGGAGGTATTAATTTCCTATTGGAAATTAATTATGCAATCAAAAATATGAAATGTTCTCCTTCCATTTATTGTCCAAGCATGCTCTTATCGAAACATATATTCTATGCTCATTATGCAGATCTTTTAGAAAATGTATTTTTTAAAGACTGATATTAGTTTGTGAGCCATTACCACCAGGTCTTCAGATCGTTGAGGCTATTTTACTGTATGATTTGAAAATCCATAACTATAGTTTTCATCACTGGAAGGTGTGTCTATGTTGTTGCTCAATTCCATTGCAGTGTACATGAGATTTTGTTTGTTTGAGCTGAGACTTTTCTCTTGGCTATTTGTAGTTTATTAAATCATAGTAGTTTGCATTTCTTGTATTATGTATTTAGGGTATTCTTGAGCAATGAGAACCAGGTTTATAGATTGGCAAGGCAATTTATTATATGATTTGGATCATTCACATAGTTTTGTTCTTATTTCTCTAACACTACTTTAAAGATTATCTCTGGTTGCTGAAACATATTCATTATTTTAAAATAGGGATCTTTAAGCTTTTGATCAGTAGTTGATAATGATTTCCAACTCTGTACTTTTATAAATCATTTGTTCTAACAAATCTCATAGAGTAAATATTGTGATATTGCTATCATGATTTAACTGTGTAGTATTTGAGTCAAATTTATTGACTCATATTTCATGCGCAGTGCTCAAAATGAATCCATCACTCATGATAATATTTTTTTGAATATTTCAGAGCATGTTGAACATCATGTCGAAGGAGTGGAACATGTTCCAAGTGTTCAACATGTTGACATGGCGACGGATCAAAATGTTAATGTACATGATGTGGCATTGTCAGGTAATAAAAATGCATGTTATGTTGTACTAGTACTTAATTATAGACTGGTAACAGTTAAAAAAAGAAAAAGAGTATGCCAATTTATCCCATTCACTTTTTCTTGCAACAGAGCCCCCTTTAGTGCAGCAGCCTCCTGCTCCTGCAAAGAGAAGGAGCCATCATAATTTGACATTACACGTGCTAGAAGAGGAGGAGAATGATGCAGATATGGATGCTCCTATGAGCACTTTTCTTAAGAGAGCTCATAAAAACAAAAAGAAGAAATGATGTTTTAAAAATCTTCTTTCAAAAACCTTGTTGGATAATGAAAGAACTTTGTTTTAAGTAATTATGTATGAATGATGCGTATTAATACTGATTTTTATCTTATGTTAATGAATATTTTTATTTCTTAATGAAGTCTTGATTAGTATTGTGTATTAATGAATTTTATATCATATTAATGAATGTTATGTGATTGTATTGATTGAATGTTATGGTTCATAAATGGATGAATGAATCAATGAAGTATGTAATTAGATGATAATGGGTACTTTAGATTGATGTTAGGGGGAGGGGGGTGAGGCTAGACGAGCTTCTACCTTTACGTGGTTGGCCTTGTTAAGTAGAGAATATTATAGTATTCTTGAAACCAAGTGAAGCTCAAACTAACATAAAATGGTCACTTCGCATGTGGTAGTCTAAAATGATCCACGACTACTGCTGCCCATAACATGAATTTGTGAAATACATTTTGATATCACCAATTTCAACACTCTATTCGAAGCATAGGATTGGCCTATAGTCTTAGCATGAATTTTGAGTAATGCCTCAGTCCAGATTGCCTTAGAAGTGGCTGGAAGAAGCCTGCACAAGTCTGAGACTATGAACTCTCCCCACCTTGGCCAAGAAGAACTTGCCAACTCTCTACTATTATGGCAAACTACAGAGTGGTGTGGCTGGTCTGCAACCAACCAATAAGTTCACAATTAAAGGAGTGAGCCTTCCTTCACCAAGGATTTCCAAGAAACAATCTCAAGTGTACCAATTTGATCAATGCTCCAATCCTTATTGAGAATCTTGTCCCAATCTAGATGAAACAGGGACACAAAGTGACTATTCAAATGGTGAATAACACCTAAACGTCTGAAAATTTGATCCTTATATCTTCCAAGGTCACTCCAGTGAATCCCAACCAGTTCTGTTGCTTCATGTTGAGAAATCACAACATTGACACCCAATCAAGATTGATCCCCAAGACCAATGCATCACATGAAGAAACTACATTCCCAAGCGCCATAACAAACGCAATGCACTCTTACTCTATGATGCAGAGGTGGTGTGTGCTATCAATCTTCTTCATATGAGATAGCAAATCCATTCATTTAGCAACAACTCTTTACTCCAATGTCCCCTTAAGGACTTACCTTCCACGCTACCCCAAGTGCACTTAGAGTTTCCCAAACACCATAACTTCTTCCAAGGCTTGAACCTTCATTCTTCCTTTGTAAATTTTCTCCTCATGTCCTTTCCACCATGTTCCATGCATCCAATCATTTTGGACAACTAATCTCTTACCCAACATTCATATCTAGCCTTAAAGCTAGTAGCCCTCACCAGTCACTAATTTGGATTTCTCTCCAATAGTTCCCAAAAAACTATGGAAACTAAAACCTGATTAAGATACCCTTTTGGGATCTATACATCCTCCCTAACTTTCAATATCAACCCTTTTGGACCATACCCAAGATCCGATACCCCTAGCCTATCCACACTAGGCCTAATTCTCCAATTTTACACAGCAACCCACAACTCCACTGAACCCTACGATTCAAAAGGGTGAAAAAGTCCTTCTAGGGGTTGGGAAACAATATATTTTCAAGATTTTAAGGTTCTACCCTTTACACAACACATTTGCCACCAAACCCTTGGTTTTGGGGTCACTAATCTAGGGCCTGTTCAACAGGACCTCTAACCATATCACCAGAACAAAATAATTGCATAAACACTTCATAACTGATCCCCCCATATGCATTTGATCACCAATCATCTTCAATCCTAAAGTAAATTACTTTTAATATGACTAGTGTCTATATTGGTATGTACGGAATAGTATAGAAATTGTACGGACAACCAAGAATTGAATAAAATTTTTGAGTTTTCTTGCACATTTGAAGCATATTTTGGTGGTGTAATATTTCATTCATGTTGGGAAAGTGTTATCAAGATACTTTGAATCAGATTTAATACATTTATTAACAGGTTTAAATCTTTATTGTTGCTGTCACGCCAAAAGTCACAGTTTTGCCTAGTTTAACATGAAGAAATGAGGGTTCCATCCAATGTGTACTCTTAACTGCTTCTTGGGATGGAACCCATAGCACTAACATTCCCAACTAACCTCTAATATGCAAGAAAAGTGAAGATTTGTAGGTTATTGTGAAAGAAATGCAAAGTTGAGTGCTGGAATGACTAATTTGGGTACCCAAATGAGTGCTAGGTGTTATGCAGCCGTATATCTGGCTTAACAAGGTATAATTTTTATTTGATATTCTTTGAAGACATGATGATTGGATGGTGAATCCTAATTTTTAGATCCTAGAAGTGTGTGCTTGACCTAGATTGGTGATACCCTTGATTTTGAGGGTTTTAAGGCTTGAATTTGGGGGTTTCATATCAAAAGTCCTTGTAGGATGAAATTGATGATGGATTTGTCTAATTAGGCACAAAATATGATGAATCTATGAATTTGGTGGAGTTGGGATAAGTATATTGCATAGTTTCTTTGTAAAACCTCATGTTTTACCCTTGAAAAATAGTGACAATCATGATTTTTGGCCCACATGTGGAGGGGCCCACCCTTCTAGCCAATTGAATGGCAGTGACTAAATGATTATTTTGACCAACGAAATGCTTGCAGCAGAAAGTGCCATGTGGCATCTACAGGAGGCTCATCATAAGGTCAGGACACTAAGGAGGAAGATGTAAGATGCTACACTATAGCCATAAGATCAGAAGGATAGAGTTTGACTATTACGATGTCATGACATTCCATATGATCAGGGGCTTCAAATAATAGAGCTAAGATATCATGACATGGTGTATTGGTGTGAGGTCATAAATTGAAAATTGTAAGCTTGACATATTAAAAAATTGTAGGTTTCTCGTATGGTCGAGAGTTGAAAATTAAAATGTTAAGATATTACAAATTCATCATAATATCATATTTTCATAACACCATAATATGCATAAGTTCCAAATTTCAAAAGTTGCATAGATGGATGTGGGTTCTGCCCAAGCAATCAACCAATGGAAATTTAAGAAGTGATAGGAAGAAAAGATAAAATCATATTGTCTAAATGGATGTATTGTATCATATTTAATTTTCACTATTTTAAGAAATATTTTAATCCATTCCTCTAAGTTTCGAGCCTTTTTATTGCCAAATATTTTTGCATGCAGAACTTCATTTCAATCTTATTGTCCATAGACATGAATTTAAACCTTGTGCCTCCCCTACCCCCCATATTTCTGCTTTGGAAAAGAGAATTCTAAGAAAGAAGTGTTTTCCTTTTCTGATTTTTAATGCCAAAATTCATCCAAATGCTTTGGGGATGCTTTTTTCATTTTTAATTTATTTATCTTATATGTGGCTTGATTTAACTGAAAGTCTTAGAAGGTATTTTTTAGATCTATAGAATTGAAACCAACTGAATTTTATACCTGTCTGAGAGAGGAGAGATAACTGGTGGATTTATTGCTCAACAATGAATTAATATCTCTTATTTGATTGTGATGTCTCAGTAAAATAAACAAATCTTGATCGATGCAGTTGTCCATGCTCCTGGTACAGATGTAGCTCCTATTGTTCCAGCATTAGAAGCGATATGGCAGAATTCTGTTGGGAAAGGACTCACTGACTTTAATTTTAGGAGTGTTACTTGTAAACTTATCAACACTTATTCCAACCCTTGCAATTTACTGCAATTTGTCTCATTTGGCTTCTGAGTAATTTTCATTATTGTAGATCATCAATTTTCCTAGTTTGTTTTCATTCTTTTAATACTTCTGATGCTCAAGCCTCAAACTAAGCTTAAGAATATTAGTCAGTATTCACTGTAAATTAGAGACAATTCTATGCAATTTTTGGTAATAATTTGACTTGCCCTTGACTCTTGATAATCTCTGAATTAGCATGCTATGGTAAATACTATCAGTGTTCATGGTGCAAGTTTAATGCCCACTCTCTTTAGTCTTATATTTATTCTCTTAATTTTCATGTGTTGTAACTCCTATTGACAATCTCATTTTTAATGAAATTAATGTGTAGTCTCTATTTGTAGAAAAATTCAACAGACTCATGTACCAGTATCCAATACGCATACCTGAAAGGTTTTCTCTTGTTATTCACTCATTGCTGACTCAAGAAGGAATCTGTTTCACTCTTTAACCAGACTTCAAGTTTCTTGAGGTAGAGAGAGTTGAATTAGTTTGTATTAGATGAAAACATAATTTGAGTAGGGTTTTTATATAAAGTATCATCATGTGAAACAACATTGTATTTTAGAAAATTCTACTTCATTAATATGATTTAGTGAATTCAGTCCTTTCTAATGATCATTATATTGATTCATATTATTGTTAGCAAGAACAAAATTGTGAAAACAAGGAGCAGCTTCAAAAGGTTACAAGAAAAGTTGGGTATGATAACTGCCCCTGAAGAGAAAAGAAGTTCAAGCTATCATAGATATCCAAATAGCCAAGAACATAAAAGGAAAAGCATACAAAGAGTGTATGATCAAGTGAAGGAAAAGCCCAATTGACAGAGCCACTTGTATGCATGCTTTTGAGGTGGCTAAGCAAGGGATAATAGTTCCAAAATCTTTGTTACATGTCCATGAGTTTTAGACTAGGAACATTTTTATCTACATAGAGAGATTGCTTTAGGAGTACCCAACCCTTCCTTACATACTTGTTGCTAGCTTCTATTTGCTCAGTTTTACATGTAGACTTTCTACTTTGTTATGTTACTTCAGTTTTGTTTGTGTTGTTTTAGGTGCTCGAGTTGGAGGTTATTCCTTTGACCTTTTGGTCTGCCTGGATGGAATGTCTTCTTTTTTGAACCCTTCTCATTAAGAATAATACAATGCAAGCATGGACAAGGAGTGGCAGTCCTAGAGCCCCATTATCAGTAGTAGTTAGTAGAATTAGTAGAAGTTAGTATACTTAGAAAATAAAGTATACTTAGCCTCTATTATTGAATTCTCTTCCCTATCATCAATTTTCCATTATCATGAGGCTCATTCCCTTGCAATTTGTGCCATCCAGTTAATTGATTCATCTGAGGAATACTAAGATAATCCATTATCCTATCACTGATATCATGCTCCACAATTCCTTCCTTAGGCAGCTCAATTAGTGCATGTGAGCTCAAGTTTGTAGATATTGCTGATAAAACCAAATGAAGAAGATTCCCAATGCTGCAACTGTTTTAGGTAAGAAAAGAGTCCAAATCGACAATAAGCCAAGTAACCCTTCAAAGTCTTTTCAGTCTTTTCTAGATAACCCATACTCATCATTTCTGATCTCATTCACTTCCTCTATACTATAAAATTTTGGATACATCTTGAACTTGGCATAGGCCTCATAAGTGCAGTGCCTGTAAAAAAATATCTTTGGGCCTTCAAATGAATGAGGCTGTTCAAATGCAAGATCCCAAACCCCCTCAAAGTTACAACAGTGACTTCTTCTTCATTCAATGCCACAGGAGCCTGTGATTTTGAAAGAAAGTTTTCATCAGACGCTTCTTCAAGAATTGTCTTACTTTCATTTCCTACTTCTCCTCCAAGCTAGTTGGCTCGATGGAAGTCCTTCCCTGCGACCTCTCTTACACTAAGTTTGCAGATTGGACAACATTATTGAAAAATGAAACTGTTTCTTCTGATTATGATTCTGTAATCTTGCATGGCGATAATTTCTTAGATGACTGTTCATACTACCCAACAATGATTGCCTCATATGTTATGGTGATTTCTCAGTAGGTACAAATGCAATCAATCAAATCACAAGAAAGATATTAATCAAGAGCTCCGATTGATTTGGTGCAAATTTTATTACTTTATATCTCTCCTGGCAACCACCCAATATACTCCAAATGATCAACTGAGTCACATAGGTAGCATTCATATCGTGGCTGAGCTATCTACACCAAGCCACCATGAATCTTTATCTTCAATCTAGAGAAGTCAATTATTGCAGAGCTTTGTCATAGCATTGTACATCCACCCAGCAAGCCCAATCCCCCAATAGCATATAGATCCATCAAACCCAATGATACATCTCCAGCTCAGCACTGACGTGTCATCCCTAAAGTCCATTCAACAAGTGCTTGGAAAGATGAGTATTTCTCTTAAATTTACATCATCTGCAAGCATCTACCATGTTCATTGCAAATCCTCATCTTTAAATAGGGAGTGCTCAGTATATTCTACTGTGCCTTGAAAGAAATCATCTCAATGTTGATTGTACTAGACATTTGATGTGCAGAATGTTCCTAGAACATTTTATCAGCAGATAAAGCACATCATGTGACATTTCCTTGAAGCAACCATATTCAAGCATCATGTGATCTAAACTTTGATTAATCTAAAATGCCAGAACAAACATCAAACATCGACAGTGCCCACATTTGGTGCTGACATGAGCACTGACATTAATCAACCATTGGTATTCTGACATTCCCAAGTCGTGGTGCCCATGAGCATTGACATCGAACACTCTCCAATATCTCTTCTTGGCATTGTCTATCTTATCTCCCTTCGACGTTCAGCAACATTGAAGTGCAAACAAGAATGTTGAACATGTTTTGCATCTATCACAACATTGATAATTGATTGCCTAACTTGCCTGAGTTTTGTAGTGTTCAACAACCTGAACATGGATTGGGAGCTACAAGTGGCCCTAAAATGTGCCACAGATGCTAAGACATCCATGCAAAGAGTGAAGAAGCATTGTATATACATTCATGAGTGACATAGACTTCTGATTCATCATTGAAGTTTTCCATCCTATACTATGACCTACACAAGTACACGTCGAAACATTGATCTCACAACACTGTGTAGGAGATCTGAAACTTGGGACATGTGCTCTCACTTCCTTATCTCACCACCTGTGCTCCAAATATTCATAATAAGTTCAATTTTATCAGCAATCCATTTTTTATTCAACTTTAGTCCTTCGAAGGACCCCTAAGATCGAGTGGCTCTAATATTGCAATTTTAAGAAGGTGTTGAAATACTTCCTCTAATGTTAACACCCTTCTTCCATTATCGCTTCATGAAGTTATTTTCATATAGGACAACTAGAATCCTTTTCACCTACCAATTGACTATCCTACTGTAACTTTTATGTCTCCCAGATTTTTCTCTGATACCAGCTAAAATGAGATAGTTGATTAAGATGATAAGTATTGTTCTGCAAATATGATGATCTTCGAACAGTAGGAAGTATGTCACATTTATTTATTATATATATTAGGATTATATTCAATATATATATTATATTCAATAGCAACTTTAGGATCGGTCATGGCTCTTAATTGTGAAAGGTCACGATTAGTTGGTTTTCAGTAACTCACTGAATCCAATATAATTGATCCATATACAAGATATTGAATATATATATATTATGCACATGATTCAACTTACTTAGATATGAAGCTGGTATAGTTTCAGACTTGTTATGAAGATAATCTGACCGAAGCTATCATATATCAACAAATATGAATATCACAACTAGCATAGATGTCACTTTCAACTTAATGTTCATAATTCTTCCTACATAAATGTCATTACAGTTTTTGTACTCACCCATTATGTTTCTTTATGAAATCAGTTTATTTGCATGCTTCTAAAGTCACCAATGCTGCTCATCAATAATTTATCGTGTAAGGCCAAATCCTATGAAATTTTACCCTTTGCCAAACTATATGATTAAAGATTAATGTTGGAGATAGCAACTTTTTAATAATTTCGTAGTATCAAAAGATTTCTACGCATCTACATGTTTTTCGATTACGCACTCCACTTCTTTATCAATGGTATAGTTAGTTGATTAGTTGCTTCATCATTGATTTCTCTAAAGTCTATATAAATGGTGTAGGGAAAGGGCTCTGACGATATAGGATAAGTCAATGTTTTTGTTTAATATTGAAGCTTATCCAGTTTGAAAATCTCCTACTTTGAATGGCATGGCTAATGATCATTGAATCACCTTCCACCTTTACATTGCATACACCAAGTTTTTAATATGCATTAAGACTGAGAAGGGGACATGTCCCTTTTTTGAGCTAAAACTATTATTATATTAGCAATTTAGTTAAGTTTACCAAAAGGTAACTATAATTGGAAAAACTATATTAAACCAGGTTGGCTTTCCTGCTTATTGGACTTACAAAGTAATGAAATGTGAATATATGTCATATTTCTTGGCTTAAGTCTGACTGGATTATATGTTCATTATACAATTTAATCTTTCATATTATTATTTTGTGTGCTTTATTGATTATTACAATAGCATTTGGGTGCTTTTCCAATATTTCTGTTAGAAAAGTAGAGAACATAACAATTTGCTTGATGCATTGATGTCGTCTTTTCTTATTTTAGGAAGTTCAACCATCAACATCAGAAATTGGGCCATTTTTCAGTAGTGCCCTTAACTCTACAAATACAAAAAAAAATTCGGGCTATACACTTCCTTCAGTCAATGTAAAAGAAGAATCATTTGCAGAGCCTCTGATAGGTCAAGTCAATAGTCCAAGCACAGGCTTTAGTTGGTATAAAAGTAACAAAGCTGGAACAATCAACTTGGTGACATGACTTGGTGGGCTTGGCGAGCCGACCTGGCATGCGTACTTGAATAGTAGACTTGGTGAGCTGACTTAAAGAGTCAACTCATTGAGGTGACTCAGTGGGGGTGACTTGGTGGGCTGACCTGGAGAGTTGACCTAGGGTGAACTTGGTGAGAAAACTTAAAGAGTTGACTTGGTGAGCATACTTGAATTGTCAGCGTGGAAAGTTGACTATGAGAGCCAGCTTGGCAAGCTGATATGGTGAGTCGACTTAAAGTGGCAACTTGGTGGTGCAAGTTGGTGAGTTGACTTATCGAGGCCACTTGGTGAGGTGACTTCGCGAAGCAATTTGGTGAGCTGGCCTACTAAGTGTACTTAAAGACTAACCTTGATGAGGTGCTTTGGTGGGGTGACTTGATGAGAAAACTTGGCGTGCTGACCAAGTGAGTTTACATGGTGAGCGAGCTTAGAGAAGCAACTGTATGGGGCAACTTCGTAAGCACACTGAGTGAGCCCACTTGGTGGGGCAAGGTGGTAAAACTATTGGGTGAGTCGACTTCATGAGCTGACTTAATGAGTCAACTCGTTCAGGTGACTGGGTGGGGGTGACTTGGTGAGCTGACCTGGAGAGTTGGCCTAGGGGGTAGACTTGGTGAGCGAACGTAGAGAGTCAACTTGGTGAGTGTACTTCAATTGTCAGCTTGGTGAGCTGACTTGGCTGGGAGCCGGCCTGGTGATCTAACATGGTGAGTGGGCTTAAAGTGGCAACTTGGTGGGGTAAGTTGGCGAGATGACTTAGCGAGGCCACTTACAGATGTGACATGGCAAGCTGACTTGGTGAGTAAGCTTGATGAGCAGACCTAAAGATTGATCTTGTTGAGGCACTTTGGTGGGGTGACTTGATGACCGAACTCAAAGAATCAACTTGGCGAGCATACTAGTGCATTTGGGTTCATTTTTTGACCTTCATTGATCAAATTTTTGACCAAATTTGACCAACCCATTGGTCAAAATTTATCTGGTCAAAATTTTGACCAACTCACTGGTAAATTTTTTTTAGGCATTCTATAAAACAGTCACATGTCTTGCGTATGATATGACATTTTGCATGTATCCTGCACTCTCTCTCATCCGGCTAATGATGGATTACGTAGAGTGATCTGAAACCATGATGCTAAAAAACACACAATCAAATCCAAAATGAACATGCACTACAAATGGATTGTGGAAATCTGATATTGGTAAAATTGCATGCATGTCTACCAGGACAATCACAACTTAAACATATATTTGTCCTGGTAGACATGCATGCAAAATTAACAATATCAGATTTCCACAATCCATTTGTAATGCAAGTTCATTTTGGATTTGATTGTGTGTGTTTTTTAGCATTATGGTTTCAGATCACTCTCTGTAATCCATCATCAGCCGGATGAGAGAGTGTAGGATGCATGCAAAATGTCATATCATACGCAAGACATGTGACTGTTTTATAGAATGCCTGAAAAAAATTTAGACCTTTCTATTGGTAGAAATTTCTACCTTCGTTGGTCAAAATTTTTGACCTTTATTGGTCAAAATTTCTACCTTTTTTGGTTCAACTTCTTTGACCTTCATTAGTCAAAATTTCTACCTTCATTGGTCAAAATTTTTGACCTTCACTAGTCAAAATTTTTGACCTTCATTGGTCAAAATTTCTACCTTAATCCACGAAATTTTTGACCCTCGTTGCTCAAAATTTCTATCTTTCTTGGTCGAAAATTTTGACCTTCATTGGTGGAAATTTCTACCTTTATTGGTCAAAATTTTGACCAATTCCTGCCAGAACTTGCAAATGGCAATTGAGGTTTTTTGACCAACGTATTGGTAGAAAATTCGACCAACATAAGGTTGGTCAAAATTTCGATCGGAAAAATTTTGACCAATGGGCTGGTTGAAGTTGGTTGAAGTTTGGTCAAAAATTGGGTCAAAATTTCGACCATTAATGGTCAAAAAATGGTCTCAAATGTACTAGTGCTAGGAGATAAGTGTGACAACTAAGCGTACATCCACATGAGGTGGAATGTCCTCGAACAAGGTGAGAGGATAAGTATGACTTAGGAGAGAACAAACTCCTGTATTGTCAGCAACTTATAACAAACTCCTAGGCTACAATTAATTAATGAAATGCATTTACCTAAGTAAGATTAAGTGAATAGAATAAATAATTAATAAATTAATTATTTACTCTAACACCCCCCCTTAAGTGCAACTTATGGAAATGCGTTAAGCTCACAAAACTAAGAAATGTAGAATGGGTCCCAACAACGAGGCCATGTTAGGTACCCATGAACAAATGCAAAAGATGCAACCTTTGAAAATGGGGAAAGAGAGAAAACCACGTGGGCAAAACCCTACCCAAAAAAGAGGTAACCTAGTGAAGAACTGAAGAAGCCTCCAACTAGGGAAATGTCCCCTAAAATAAGAACATGGAATGATCATGAAGAGCATCATTGAAGCATGGAGAAGTCACAAATCTACCATCTAATAGAAAATTTCTGATCTGAAGAACCTCCATGGAAGAAGAAGGCATGAACTGAGCGTGTCTATATGGTAGATGATCCATCTTACCGAAATGCATAGGTAGCCAGCCACTGCAATCGCGTTGTATATAGGATCAACCACTAAATACATAGTTCACTTTATCGAACCATCAAACCATGGATGCATTAGAACAATAGCATAACCCCCCCTTAGTGCAGACGGGGTGAGATGATAGACAACTGAGAAGGTGGGCCAAAATCCTCCTACAGATGAACCAAGAATGACAAGAGAGGGAAAGAGGTACAAAACACCCATAAAGACACGGTCAAACTGACTCTACATGGGCTAATGTCATGGAAGGGACACTCACCTAACAAAGGAAGACAACACAAATATGGCAACTACTATCCCCCCATGGTGCTTTATAAAAATAATGCAAGTACAATTGTCTCAAAACAATGTTCATGAACCTGAAATGCAAAAGTGACACTTTATCTCAGTGCGATACATAAAAGTGCTTCAAAATGATGTCTACAATGATTAGAACAAAGAAAAGGCTGATACAAAAGAAAGGACAACTCAAAACAAAAGAAACCATGCCAGGAAAATGATCCTCAAACCTAAAACACCCAAGATATCCACCATAAAGAAAAATGCCAAAAACATGATAGAAAGAGCATGGGCCAAAACCTAAGGAAAAGGACCACATTTTTGAAAAGATGACAAAACTAGCTTTCCAAATATATAAAGTTTTCAAAAAATTAACATGGGATGCAAAAGATATGCATGTCGAAGTCAAAAACACAACTTCAGACTTCAACAAAAAAATGTGCAATAAAAATGCATCAAAACCTAAAAATACCTGCACGAATGTCTCCATTGCAGAACCAGCTTTTTGGTGCTTCTTTCAGATTGGAAAAATACCTCTGTATGCTCAAAATATGGCCAAAAAACCAAAGGTAGGTGAAAAATTGACCCTGGAGATGTGCAAGCAAGGTATGCTGATGTAGTGCTGATGTCATGTTGACATCAGCAAAATACTGGATTAAATTTGACATCCCAAAAGACATGATAGGGGCCATGTGGCAGCCTTTCCATGTGTCTCATGTGGACTGGTGCTTACAAAGTAGGCTGAGGATGATTGGTATGAGAGGCCTAGTAACCGACGAAGTAGAGGAAACTGCCGGTGGCGGTGGTGACTAGGAGGAGAACCTAGTGGTGCCGTTGTCTCGGGCAGTGGTCTGGTGGCTCCCTGGTGGAGTGCTGGCCAAGCGGAGGAGCAGTCAGCCAAGTGGTGAACTGGAGCCATGCGGGCGGCCATTGGGTGGCACTTTGGCGGTGCTATTTTTTTTTAAAAATTGTCCATTTCCCGTCGGTACAGTCCATATGGCAGCGTCCAGGGGACCTCAAAAAAATTTCCAAAATGCCCTGTGTCCAACAATGGAAAGTTTTATATGAATCCTGACTGCAAATGGCATTCTAGATCCAATGGCAGCATCTGTTTGGGTACAAAGTGCTCTGAAAGAATGTTGTTCCCCTGATTTGAAGAAAAAATGCATAAACAAACTAGCATTTTTGACTTCAAATCACGGCTTCAAAAAACCTTCAAAGAAGCAGCAGCAAGGAGGCTTTGATACCATGTTGGAGTTGATGAAATCCAACTCCTAAGATGCCCAAGATCACCTACATGTGAAAACTTGTCAAAGGGAAGCCGAGGAAAGAAGAGCAAGGAGCTAGGGAAAAACCATAAATGGACATGAGAGAGAACAAGAAATTGCAACACAAGAAAATATGTATTTACAATATGCAAGAAGTGATATTAGTTGTTTTATGAAAATACAATGAGGGGGCCTGAATATAAAGAGCTCTAGGAATCTCCTAGAACAAGCTAGAATATGCTAGGAGATAAGTGTGACAACTAAGCATACATCCACATGAGGTGGAAAGTCCTCGAACAAGGTGAGAGGATAAGTATGACTTAGGAAAGGACAAACTCCCGTATTGTCAACAACTTATAACAAACTCCTAGGCTACAACTAATTAATGAAATGCATTTACCTAAGTAAGCTTAATTAAATAGAATAAATTAATTATTTACTCTAACAATTTGATCATATTCTTGTTGAAGTATTATAAAGCTTTCACTTTTACTAATGTGTACTAATACTTTTATGGAAATCTAAAGACCATCCCCATGGAAATCCCATCAATCTTAGCTACTAAACGATTATCAATCATCATAATTTCTCTAACTTCTAGACTATAGCCTTCCACATAGTTGATTGCCAAATAAAGACACTACATGACCACTACAAACTAGTTGTACAAGATGATCCACTTTCAATAGTTCTATGCACTACAGTAGATGCATTGTCACTTATTTCCAAAAGTCTTTGAGATCAATGTGGCCAAGTGTCATGTCAAAGATATGTGGTAAAGAAGATTGTATTATATGGGTATAGCCATATTGTTCATAGTTATACTTAATGATTAAGATTGTCGACATAAGAATTTTCTATAATGTTACTGATCAATGCTGAAAATCATCATGGGACAAATTGTAATATTATTCAAACATTGGTAAAACTAACTATGGTTTTACTTCCCCTTTAGTCACCTTTGAGGATGTCTTGAAACAATTATGATACCTTATTCTCACCATCACTCCATAGCCATATGAATATTAAAGCCTCTATTACAATTTAATTTTTCTACAAATTGGAGTATATTTGAATCCAAAAAATTTAGTTGTGTCAATATGAGTTCGTATATTCATTGGTAAGGAAAAAATCCTGCATCAAATCTAAAAGGAAACTTGAAAGAAACCCACTTTCAACACAGTTTTTGTTACCACACTTAATAAAATATCATCATCTCTGAGATGTTCTTATAAACATTCTACATGAATCTTCCTTTTATTATTGCACCCTAAGGGCTTTTACAAATACCATAGGTGATTTCTTTTTTAAGTACTTAGATAAAATGTCCATTCCTTTCTCAACCATAGCAACTATTGAAAAAGGCTCGTGTACTTTAAAAAAAAAAATTGAAATGTGTTCATTGCAAGACTCAATTTGTACATATTTTGCAACCACTTGATTCCACACTTTTTATTTGTATTTATTGACTATAATTTTTTAGTATTCAAGAGAGTATTGATTGTGGCATAGCAAGAGACTTCATTTCTTCAAAACATTTTATTCTCTACAAGTTGAATTTCTAATTTAGTTTTCAACAAATTTCATTTGGTTTACAAATCCTATAATTGTTGCATTGTTGCATTCCACAAGGAGACATTTCTATGTGACATTTTTCAAAGAAACTTAGAGGTTTTGTACATGATGCCACATTTTGCATGCATGCTAAGCTTTCATATTTGGAGCCACAATCTCATGGAAAAGGCCTGTCAATGTGGAGTGATATATATTGGTATGCTTTCTAGTCAATCATCACTTGCCTTTGTTTATGTTCTCTAATCACTCTACCATGTAGTACAAAAAATTGTGACCATTATTTTTATGTGGAAATGTGTTACAATTTCATGAGAATTATAGCTTCTTCAAAACTTTCAATAACAATGACCATCCTTTCTCTTTCAAAAAAAAGATAAAGAAAGAACTTTGCATGCACAACTCATAATCAATTGTAGGATGAGTATAATTGAATTAGAAAGACACTTTCTTTTTGAACATACAATTGAATTAGAAAGACACTTTCTTTTTGAACGTACATCCTACAATTGAATTAGAAAGACACTTTCTTTTTGAACGTACATCCTATGACAATATTTGAACTCATTATGATGTTATCTTAAACTAGACATGTACAATTTATTTGAAAATAAGATTAACCAAATGACTGACTTTTTGGTTAAGATCCATAACATTTCTTTCAATTCCCTAGATGGTGTATTCTCAAGAATGTAATTAAAATGTTTCATTTTGAAACTTTTGAAAGTTTCTCATATGCCCCTATCATTTTCAAATATTTTAAAAACTTTTTAAAGTTATTGGTTGGTTTTCTCTTAGAGTATCACTCCTTTTTTCAATCGTGTTATCACCACTCAAATCATTCTTTCTAACATTCACACAACTTTTGCAACTCCTTTAAGCAACTAAACGCTTTTATTTCCCTTCATTTTATTGTATCACTCTTATTGGCTTTAGTAATGAAAATGTTTATTGGCACTTTTAATGGTTTTAAAAGTTTTTAAGATATTTTTATGATACTTATCAAATGCTTAAAGATATTTTAAAACTTATTAGAGTAGTGTCATCCAATAACTTTAAGTCGGCCTTATAAATAATTACAATAACTTTCTTTATTTGATGAAGCACAATAATGAGTGGGAATTAATTGGACTTCGTCAACTTTGGATGAAACTGTAAAACTTTGTCGAATTGTTGCTTCCCTCCTTTGTTTTGCTATTGGTGCTTTCATATCCTTTAATAACTTTGAAAATTTCATACTCGATGAAATAATTATTCCAAACAGCTCATATTTTTAAGTAACTTATTTTAACACTAACTATATCCATTCAGTTTTTTATTAAGTTGGCAAAGTTTCTTGATTTTCTTATAGATGGAGGCATTAGCATTTATATCAAACTGAGTTAATTGCTCATGAGACAAGTTCCATAAGGCTTGGAATTTTTAACAACTTCAACAAACCTTCAATATTGCAATTTAACAATTTTGATTTAGCTATTTTGTATGCTCCCACTTGAATTTGAAGAGTCTAAAGGAATAGGTGAGATAGCCAATTGTGTACTTTTTTTAGTTGCTTTGCCATTTTTTTCTATTTTTAACTTAATCTAGAAAACTTGATTGGGCTAAGTTTTTGTCGTGAGAGAATTAAGAAAAAACAATCATTTTGGTTAATGCCTTTTAAAATGTTTATGAAGAACTCAACAGAACTACATTTGTGTTGATTAATTTCAAAGGGTTCATGCATTTCTAATAAGTGGGAAAAACTTATAAAGTTTTGATCACGAGATATTAATTACTTCAGAATAAACACCTTTTTCTATATATATGGCATCAAGAGAAAGACATTATACACTCGAATATTTTATTATCAATTAAGTAATTTTTTGATTTTGTGGCTGGGTTTTTCCTAGGATAATTGTGCGTGTCTTTTTCTCCTATTTTGGTTCTTTATATTTGTTTATGTTTCATTCTGGGCTAGTTCTAACAAGATTGACCTTTGGTTATTACCTACATGCCTAAGCTTGGTATAATTACACCGATTAAGCATGATGAGGTGAAGGAAGGGTTATTCAAGTGCATTGATAAGATGTATGTTGCTGAAATTGCTAGTTAGTTTTGCATCGAGTAGACCAATTTTTTCATTCTTGGGGTTTATTTAGAAGTGACAAAGATAGATATAAAAACTATAGCACATGAGGACCCAATTTTTTGGTGGAACTCTAATTTACTACAAAAATCAAGGACTACACACTAGTTATTGACTACTATCTCCTAGTTCTTTACATGGAGAGTGTAACTGGTCCACTTATAGCTTCATCCACTCTCTTAAGAGAATTATACCTCATAATACAAAAGC
The DNA here is from genome assembly GCA_028749045.1 of Cupressus sempervirens. Classification (NCBI taxonomy): domain Eukaryota; kingdom Viridiplantae; phylum Streptophyta; class Pinopsida; order Cupressales; family Cupressaceae; genus Cupressus; species Cupressus sempervirens. Next base: position 799,187,761 of record CM053787.1, on the reverse strand, counting down.
AAGTGGATGTACATAGGCCTTTCTTATCATTGACCACAAGATAAGTGTGTACAAGGAGAGCCCAACAACATGATGAGATGTGCAGCTAAAGGTATCATCACTGATTAGTGAGGATGAGGACATAGTGCCTTAAGATACAAGGCTAGTTGTGTGTTTGGTGGATCTTGACCATGAGGATTCTAGTACTTCTAGTGATGAGGATTCTTCCTTGAGGATTTGCAGCCTTCCTTCACTACATTTTGACATGTACTTGTTTTGATATCATGTCACTCATAATCATCTTTATGATATTTTTTCTTTAATAGAAATTTTCCATTTATACATTCAAAATTTTTATTTAATATTCTAATTTCTAATTAGTAATTTGATATTCAATATTCAATTGTTCAATGTTCAACTTAGTTACCCGAGTCCGCTAGTTTGTCCTCAACATCTTGGTTCGAACTAGTTCAAAATAATGGTCTTGCTCAATCCAAATTCAAGTAGGGTTCAATTTGGAATTGTGTGGTCCAAACCCAGGAAAATTTGATGTACCCAAATCAAATTTGCATCAAACCCGACCAAATTTCTAGCAACAGATGACTTTTAAGTCATTTTTTATAAAATTTAATATTGTTTTGAGTCTCATAGCCCCAGAAAGTGAATGTAAATAGATTTTTTTGGCTTTTAACATCATGACTCATGGATCATGATTTAATTTTTAATGTTTTGAATCTTTGGTGTTGAACTTGAAAATTGAAATATATGATTGTATGATCTTGATTCGTGATGCTAGATTACAACTAATATGTTTAAAGTTTATGCCTATGGTATTTTTTGTTGTTTAAATCATAGTTTAAGAAAACTATGATATATTACTAATATTGCAAGATATTGAGAGAAAAACTACCAGCCGATATAATCACCGATGATATTTTCAAAAAGTCACATTGCATTTGGGATGAAAAAATTATGGTTTTTACAATTTTTGGGTCACAAAACTGTTGATTAAGTTAACTTGAAAAAAAATAAAGTTTTCTGAAAACATTTAGAGTTTTTTCATTTTTCCACAGGCTACGATAACTAATCAAAGAATTGTGACTATTGCTGAGGAAACATATGATTAATGAGGACTATTAAGGCACACAAATTCAAACTACTAAGAGAACATAGAAGCAAAAATTTAGACTCTTGAGAAAGCATAGAATTATAGATTCAAACATAGGAACTATTTTGATGATATGCCTCAAAGATGCCATCACATGGAGTGTTGATTGTAGGATACACACATAATGGTTTTTCTCTTCAAGGGGTTATAGAAAGCATGTTTAGAACTTTAATGTAAATTTGTCTATGTATGCCAAATTTCATCCCCAATGAATGACTTGGAAAGTCAATGCATAATAGTCAAATCTCCTCATATGCACATCACTATTATGCTCCCATATACACATCAACATCAATATATATATTTTTAGAGATATAACTTGTAAATTTATATAGCTATAAGTTATGAATTGATGATTGTGAGTTTATAGATAAGTTTATAATATAAATTTTTTAATTTATTTGAACTAATTTTGTAAATTTGTAATACTATATATTAATACTAAAGGTAGTATAATATTGTATATTAATAAATTCATCTTAGAGAATTATGAATTAGTATAAATTAATAACTGTATATGTTTTAAATGGAATTTGACAATCACAATTCGACCCAAATCATTTTGAGTAGGGTACATGATGATATGCATTGGTTAGGGAATGAGCATATTGTTATTGACAATGACCTAATTCACAAGGTCATGTGATTGAGTAATGAAGGTTGTAGTCTTGTTAATGGAAATAATGTTAGGAAGATGGTTGAGAGAAACTTGAATATGAAGTTTGATGAAAGGAAGATGAAGGTAGACTCTATTCAAGATAGAGGAGTAAAGTTGTCAACTAAGATATTAGGGTACAAATTGAACCATGGATGAAGGGTTAACTCAGTACCAAGTAGATTTTGGCATCCATCTTATGTAATGGCTATACAAGAAAGAAAGGTTAAATTATGTGAGATTATAATATTGCAACTGTTGGATAACATTGTAAAATTGAAGAAGAAAAAGAATGTAGTTTCTAGATTTGAGTCCCTGTTGACTCACATATTCTTTTTGTTGACATTAAGGTCAAGTTTTTCTATTAGTGACTCACAATTAATCAAATTGATAAACTGATACTTGGTGTATAAGCACTTAAATTAAAAGAAAAAATGAATTTAAGAGTCTTAATGTGATATATTTAAATTTATTTGAGTCATTTATAATGTATTTGAGTCCACAAGATGTAAAGGCTAGAGAAGTCATTTGTAATAAGTTGTCAAAATTGTGCAAGGAGCTCTTAAGGTGATTAGGTATGTCAAAATAGCTATTTAATATGTCAATGGAACTATTTGTATCCATATATAGTCATTTGAGTCATAATTTTGATCTATGTTGGGTTTATACAAAAAAATGTAATGTGAAAATACATAAAGTGCATAAATATTGTCAAAGTTGCATAATGATTAAAAGAATGTAAGGAGATGGTTTAAAAGGTGGTTTAAAAGTTATAACCAACCAAAACAATTATAAAAATTGATGTATGGTGGAATCAAATCAATAATGGAAGGAAAGAGATACATTTGAAACAAATTCAGTGAAGTTCTAAGTTTTATTTTGATTTATTTTTTAGTTTTAGAGTTGGTTCTAGGTCATGTACCACCATGTAAAACTTGGAAACAATGTGAAATATATATATCTAGATAGAGTAGTGAATAAAACTTCTTTTGGATTTGGTTTGAGTTTATTCCATTTAGAAATGAAGAAGTTATGCATGTTTTGGCATTTTTTATTATTTTCATATTTGTGGATGCTCGACTACAGTTAGATTGAGATGCTTGGTATGGACACATTTGGATGAATAAAAAATTATATTTTAATTAATTGGAATGATATGTCAACTATATTTAATATCCAATTGGTTTGAGTCATTTTCATTCAGATTTATGTAAGCTATGGATCTTTTAGTGAAGACTAGTTTTTAAGGATCTCCATTGAAGCTACAGGAAAAGATTTGATCTTATAAAATGATTTATGTATCGAATAAATTAACAGCTTAAATATTATGAAACTATACTCATATAAGTTCAATTTTAAATTAGGTTAGAATCATTTGGATATGTATTAAGAAAGATATGGAATTCCCTTGCTAGGGTTACAAGTATTGCTCTTGATTTATGACAGAGAAAATGGGTATCAATAGAAAGATTATAACTTGCAATGGATTTATTTATTTGGCACAGCCTTGGATATGTTTAAATATTCACAATTTTTAAAAATTTTACCAAAGGGTTTGGAAGGAAAATTTTAGGATTAAAAGTTATGAATAATGTAATTAGACATAGAAATCAGATTGCGTGAATGAAGGTGTTGTCTTGGTTGGCTAAACATCCAAGCTCTCTATTGAAATATTTGAGATTTCCTTGGTTCCTTGAGGGAAAATCCAAAGGTCTCTACATCAGATTGGCATCAAAGCTTGAAGATCTTAAGTGTGTGGGTAGAGCACCGAAGGAGAGAATCCACTCCAGGACCTTGAAGATTTGGTTTTGATTTGTTGATGATTTTTTGGTTGCAAGTGCTCATCCATCTTGTTGTAAAAAGAAGATTTTGTGTTGTCATATTGATAGATATGGAAGATATGTCAGGGCCATGGAAAGGTCCAAATGGATGCCAAAAGACTAGGTAAAAGAGGAAAGATGGGACTCCTAGGTGATGCACATGGAGAGATATTTTGGTGAGTTGTCACTTGACCCAAGCTATAGTTCTGCTCACTATTCAAAGATCAAATATCTAAAAAAAATTCAAGCAGAATTATTAAGGGAAGAAGCCTAAATTAGGGCCATAGTTACAGACATTCAAGGTATGATTCTTCCAAACATGGATGCATTGTAGAAACACATTGCACATGCCAAGACACTCATCTATGCCAATAACTTCTCCATAGGTCATTGCATGATGGAGTTATTAGCAGAAGTTCAAATTACATTACATGCAAGCAAGGTATTAAAAGAAAATCGTGACAAGACAATGACATTAATTTTGAAGGTACATTCTGACTTCTTGTCACATTTTGGCATTAACACATGTAATATACACCTTTGGCATTCATGTCAAAAAGGGGGAGAAGTACAATATGAAGAGTAATATGAGATATATATGAAGAGAAGTATATGTAAATATATGTATGGGGGAGCAATAATAGATATATATGAATATAGATGAGATATATGTATGGGGGAGAACTGTAGTTCTATACAAATACATGTACAGATAATTAGAAAACATCTTTTACAAAAGTAATTTTAAAAAATCTCAAAAATAGAGTATGTTACCGCATTGTAGACACAAAAAGGAGATAAAAGAATGTTTTGACTTGAAATTTTGAGTATTCAACATTGGATTGATAAGTGTTTTTGTCAGTAATTCCAAAGGGGAATCTTGTTGATATTAAGGTCAAGATTTTTTATTAGTGACTCACACTTAGTTAATTGGTTAAACTACTACCAAGATCTATAGTTTCCACTAAGCTTATCTTTTAGTTTGCAGTGTTAACCAAGTGCTCCAATTGCTCCCAAGCCAAGTAGTCTATAAATAGTTTCTACCAAGTTATATAGTTTCTACTAAGTTATATAGTTGCTACCAAGTTCTATAGTTGCTACCAAGTTTCAAAATCTATATTCAGTTCATGGTGAGCAATATCAACTAAGTTGTTTAGTGATAGTATGAACCAAGCTTCACAATATTAACTGAGTTACATAGTGTCAATCATGTTCTTGAGTGTTTACCGAGCTCTTAGTATTAGTGATGTGAATCTAGTGTTGAATGAGCCTTGGAGTGTAAACCAAGTGATTCAATTTATACTGAGCTTGCAATGTTAGTGTTGACCAAGCCATGGAGTCTCAACCAAATGATTTAATTTATATGTTAAGTTTCACAGTGTTCACCAAGTCATATAGTGCTAACCAAGTTCAAGCTACTTGGAAGTGATTAGTATGAATTGAGGCTCTACATCTACCAAGTGCATGACAATGTCGAGTGCTGATAATGGTTTCTAAGTATCTGAAAATCACTGAGTCTGTCTTTTGAACCCGAGTGACATTAGTTGGGCCGACTTTGTGGATTTTGATGGAAACTTGTGTTGTAGCCAACTCCAATAAGTTGTGATTTGGATTGGTATATATTTAATTAATTGTATCATATCCAAGAAAATTAATGAAGTGAATATGAAGAGAAGTGATGTGGATTGAGAAGGCTACATGCATTATGAGGGACAACAAATATTTAGCTATCACATCAAGGTGATCTTTACATTGTAAAGGAATCTCAACCAGCAAATTAGAGTTGTGAATCAAAGATTAGACGCTTGATCATCCTAATAGGTGTATCTATTAAATCATTTAACAGGGTAGACTTAATAGTCTTTGACAAATCTCTTTACCGAGTGCATACTTCATTGTATGTTTTGTAAATCCTTTCACAAGGTGGACCTAGCAGTCTTTATTGCTCCTAAGAGAGTAGATCATCAAAAGTGATCAATTGTAAGCCTTAATAGGCCAACTTTATATTGTAGTACTGAAGCTTGTGGGCATCATCTCCACCCTGATTTAACTTTCTATTTGGAAGGTTTTTTTATTACCATATCCTATGTCAAAGACTTATGAATGTTCTATTGCTTTCATTCTTTCATGCATGGAATTAGATCAAAGCATTATATGAAGGATTAATTGGTAAAATAAGTTAAAATTTTAGTGGTTCCTAATTCACCCCTCCCCTCTCTATAACCTTTCCTATTTTATATTTCCAACACTTTTATGCTACAAGGAATTTCCTGGATTGATAAATTAGGATAGGAATGAGTGCACAATGAAATTGGTGAGTCAATGCTATAGATCTATGCCAGAGAATGTCTAAAGTGATGACATCAATAGAATGATGAAGATTTTCTAGTCTAAGATGAAATAGAGGTATAGGATACCTCCCTTTATGGTAGATAAGTATAAGGAATAAATATGCTTCATGGTGGAGATAGAAAATATCTAGATGGAAGCAGTGTTTCCTAGAGTTAAATTTATAGAGCCTATGGGATAAGAGATGAGCAAAGTGCTCATAGAAGGTTATGCGTAGATTATTATTTAGATGGGGAACTTATGATGAAACATCAAGAATAGTTCATTTAGAACTACATAAAAGAAAGAAAGAAAAAGGTTTAAAAAGAGCTATATTCCATCCTTAAGGAATTTGGTATGACTAGGAAAGAGTTAGATGAAATTAAAGGTATTGTATTGGAGATGAAGGCTAGTGGATAGTCTAAAGTGTTGGTAGCAACTCCCATTGTAGTTGTAGGATCTTCATGGGGTGTGACAGTAACATAATCATGTGTGCAAGCACCAATTGCACCATATGCAATAGTTGCACCAGTGAAACTAGTTAGCACATGGAGTGATCAACCTAGAAGATAGCCAGAGGTTGAATCATTTGTTTTGTAGAGAAAGTCTAAAATATTGGTGAAGGTAAAGCATGAACATGCATCAACAACCAAAAAAGGGTCAAGAAGGCCACCAAAGGACCTAGAAAGAGAAGAAAGATAGCACAAGTCAATGATTCTGAGGAATCTGAGGATGAAATAGAAGATAGACCAGTAGTCAAGAATGTTCAAGAAGGAAGGACAATAGCTAGAAGCATGGAAGGCAAAGGTAGAAAACCTTAACATGCAAATTATTAATGATAACAATTTATTACAGTTTAATAATTATTGTATGAGGGTATGTGCAGGATCATGGTCAACCAAACTATGTTCTTAAGTGATAATAAATAATTAGAAAATCAGGGTTATGTCAATTTGACATGCAATTTTCTACTTGTTATTAACTTTATATCAAAAATCTAAGAGAAAAAAATCTCTAGAAAATTGAATCTAGTTTCTAAACTACAAGGACTTATCTCAAAAAACTAAAAATTGATTGGTCAAAATTTTAAATTTTAATGCAATATTACAAAAATTTCAGAACAAAAATAAGAAGCAGATGTATGTCTAACCACCTTAATCAAAATCAAATGAAAATATTTTTTAATAATATTATAGATATAAGTAGTAGACTCATGCCTAGATGTGACATATATTTTTGGGTATTTTATTGTAAATAAATAATTAATAATTAATTTTTGACTTTAGTATTTTTGGAATTAAAAAAATCTCGTGTCTGACCACCTTAACTAATTCAAAACTCTACAAAATTCAATTTTTCATTTTTGTCCCTTATAGTAGAAGAAGCATATAATGTGATGCATCTTTTGGATTTAAAAAATGTTGTACCATTTGAAAGTTATAGCTGTTTTTGAAGTAGTGTATCAATCAACACTTTATACATAACTCCATTAGAAAATAAGTAATAATTACTTACTAAACTCATAATTTGTCAAACCTTACATTTATGGAAAGATAAGAACATTCTTAAGAAAACCTTTTCATTTCATCAAATTTTGGTGAAAAAAAAATCGTCAGCTACATGTTTGAAGTAAAAATCACATAAAAATAGGCCAAAAGCACATTTTTAGGATGATTTTAAAGTTGACCATATATGTTTGGTATCAAAAGATATAGTAGACCTTATAAAGATATTGATTTTTTTCATTTAGTATCAAGGTGGGTGGGAAGAAAGTTGGAATAGATTTTTAAATGGTTTGAGATATTTTAGAACTACAAAATTTTTAGATCGCTACTTTTTGGCACAACATAATCCTACACATACCCATGACCTATATAGTAATATGGATAGAAGGCAGTTAGAGGTGCCATTACAAGGAACATGATTTTGAGGAACAAAAAGTTTGAGAATATACAAAATAAGATTTCAAAGGATCTCTATAATAGGCTTGTAAATAGGAAAAGTAGAGTATTTGAAAAAGATCTAAATATGAGGATATCTATGATTAATAAATTGTGTGAGGTTGACTCTAAAGAAGACTCAAATAGAATTTTGAAGGATATTGAGCCCTTGTTGAGGATCAAAAGAAGATAACTTCTTCTTATGAGAGGCAACTATGAGGATGCAAGAAAGGAAATAGAGGAGGCAATTGTAAAGTATATGATTACAATTCCAAAGGTGAGTGCACAGTCAAAGCATTACATCCCAATGTATGTATAAGTCCATAAACCTTTCATAGAAGAGGAAGAAGAAGAGGAGACACAATAGACACTCTCACCACCACACATCATTGTCGGTATTTAATCCATGCAAGTGGATAGTATGCACATAATTGTAGATGCAAAAGAAAACCTTTTTGTATCATTTGGCCAATCCATTGTTGCAAATATCACTACATACACAACATATGATGATGATAAGGAAGAAGAAAAGAAGAAACATGAAGAAGAAGAAGAAAGGAGGAAGAGAGAAGAGGAAGAACATAAGAAGAAGAAAGAAACTTTGTCTTTGTAGTCCTTCTAGGCCTTGAATTCTTTCTTTCCTTTGAACTTGTTGTACCTTTTCTTTTCTTATCTTCTTTGTTTGGACACCTTGCATCTATGTGACCAACCTCTTCACATGATAAGAAAATCTTCAAATTTTAGCTCTAGATTTTCCTTTCCCTTTTGCTACTCTTTTTGTAAGTAGGGATTCAATGACTTCAAGGTCTTCATTTGAATTTTCTTCTTATTCATTGTCAACCCATTTTCCTTTTGAGTTGTCTCCTTTTCTATCAAGCATTAATTTCTCTTTGAATACAGATTCAAGATTGCTAGAATTAGGAGAGTAGTTATCAGAGTTATACAACTCAAAAGAAGATAATCTTCCCACAAGTGCATCTAAGGTTAAATCATTTTCTGGATTACATCTCATTTCTTGAATAGTTAAAAATCTAATTGCATAAATAGGAAGAATAAATCATAGTACCTTGTTGATTATTTTTTCGTCATCAATTTTTCCTCCTGTAGGTTTGATTGCACTTATACTTTCTCTAATTCTTTCACTATATTGGGAAATATTCTCACCTTTTTTTCATTTTCAATCAATCAAACTTACCTTTTAAACTTTATGCCTTGGCTCTTTGTACATTTTTATCACCTCCATAGACTTTCTATAAATTTTCCCACATATCAAATGTAGTAGGAAAATCTTTGACCTTATCAAACTCAAAATAGTTCAGAGAGGAAGTGATATCAATCATCATTATATTGTGATTCTTTGCTTCTTTCATTTTCTCTACAGTCATAGGCTTGGGTGGTGGCAAGTATTTATTTTCTAGGTAGAACATACCAACATCACTAATGCTTGATAGATGCTTCTTCATCAGTTCCTTCCATGATAAAAAGTTATCTATGTTAACCTTATAGATCTTCCTTCTATAAGACATCTTGATCTTTTTCTTAGGTGCTTAAAACCTTTTTTTTACAAAAACAAACTACTCTGATACCAATTTTTTTGAAATGTAAGAGTGTAACTAAGAGGGGAGAGATGAATCATATGCAATAAAAAAAAATTTCTTGTTCCTTAGATGTGAATACAAATTTTCATTGATCATGCAATATTCTTCAATTTGGTTAACATTAGAATATTACTATCACTCAATCAACAGAGTAACCTTAAGATTTATTAAATTGGTTTATCCTTTATTAACATAGTTGTTGATGCATAAAGCATAAGAAAATAGCATGAACACATATGACACCAAGATTTAATGTAAGGACCTACCCAAAGATCCTTGGAACACAATGATAATGTAAGGAAACTTGCAATAAAGAATATTATTGTTTCCACATAACCCATAATATATCTAAAATAAAAAAGAAATTGAAATCCATATGTAAGAGAATAAACAACATACCCACAAAATTATGACACAAGATGTGCCTTAGGAAACCCTCATTGAGGGAAAAACCCAACCTCCAAAAGCATCCATTACCATGTATTTTTTAGCAAAAATATCATTGCAATACAACCATGAAAGCCTTCAAAACCATAGCCACTACCAAGCAATCTATTTGAACAAGCATGAATCCACACATCCCATGTCATGCTTTCAACCTTCACAAATGCTCCCTTGGCTCACTTGTCAAGCCTTGTCCTACTTGACTCTTTCTCTTTTCCCTTCTTCTTCTCCTACAAAAATAACCCTTGTGGTTGCTTATATAATAGGAAGTCCCAAAAAAACATCAAGTGGTATACATAAACCATGTGCTAAAACTATGCGCTACCTAGCCCATTGACCTTACATTTAATATTGTAAATTGGAAATTTTCCCCAATATTAAATATTTACATCAAATATTATCACAATGTTACAATTCAACTCATCAAGTATATCACATGGGAATCTTTTTATGTTGCATGTCCAACTAGTTGCAACATTACATAATAAAATATGTAACACCCATTATCTCAACAATCTCCCACTTGTTGTATACATTGCATAGGACCAATTTGTAGCCACATAAATGAATGATGGAATAATCCCTCCTAGCACATTCACCATCATGGATCAAAGTACACCATATGCTCCATTGTGGTACCCACAACAAAATCAAAGTATCCAGCATCTCAAGCATGAATGATCTCACCTCCTATTATGTCACTACAACCAAACATACATAGAATCCATACAAAGAGAAAGCCAGCCAACCTATCACATTAGAAGATCATAAAATCCTATACCAACTAAAATGCTAAGCACAAAAAATTGATCCAATGTAATCACATGTATCTATAGTTGTCAAAATATCCATAGCTGAAATAGCACCCACAACAAGTGCCAAACCCATACAAATATCCATACCTCCAAAGGTATACCAATCAAATCTCACAACATCAACATATCTAATCTGTAACCTACAATCACAACCCTCAAGAGAAATACCTTCCACATATATACCAAGAAGCTCCCACTACAAAAGATAATGTCAAATCTATAACCAATCCACTCAGAACACCTCTAAAAATTGAATCCATATAGTATTAAGAACAACCACAATACATAGACCAGTAACCTACATGAATAACTCTAATAACAAGTGTCCAAAAGTCTCCCAAGCTCTCCACAACCAATAGAGGAAAGAGATAAAGTAATAACCATGCCATCTCTCACATGACATACATGAACACAAAATAGTGATCACAATTTCCAACCAATCTCAAATCCAATGTAAGAAAAATCGAATATCTAGGAAGATAACCAAGACCAAAGTGAAACAATGCAAATCATAACTTGTATCATGTTTTTCTACACACTCCTCTAGATGTAATCTGTGCAAATATAATCTCCTCCATAAAACCCCAACCAAGAAGCCTCAACAACACACAAACCATACCATATAACTAATCCTGGATGTAAGCCTCTCACAAAAAGATCAAACTCATATACCATTCCTAATTCAAGGAATACACATTCCTAAAGCAAGGAATATGCCCAACATAAAACCATCTCCCAAACTTAACCAACATAACAACATATGCACATGGAGATAACCAATTCTAAACCATCTCTCAAATGAACCTTCTAGAACTAACTCATGTACCATAGCTCAAGATCCATATCCATGAAAGATAAGCATAAACATAATATAATTGAGAGAAACAACGGGCTATACCTCTCAAGTAGTAAACTGCCGAGTAGACCAAGAGTGGGGAATGAGAATGCTCATTAAGATATCCAAGTCTCCAACCAAGACTTAACTAAGAACAATCTATTGGACGTATAGATGGAGTAAATGAGATGGGGGGGGGGGGGGATCAATTACCACAAAAACAAATCCACATATTCCTTAGATGTATGATAAACCTACATACTACTATCACTTGCTAAACATTTATAAAAAGTTGTAATTTGGTAAATGCAGTGAATGATAACTTTAACATATCTTAAACATGCATAGAAATAACTTGCAACCATAGAAAAAATAGCATAAACACATGACACACCATATTTAACGTAGAAACCCAATATGGGAAAAACCACCAATGTAACTAGCTACTGATTTTTGCTCTTCTGAAGTGAGCCTTGTTAGGAGCCAACCCTATTAAAGGTTACAAAACACACTGTTAGGTGTGAACCTGTTAGAGGATTTAATCACCCTATTAGCAGTGGCCTTGTTAGAGGTCTTTAGAACAATTCAATAGAATGGTCACTTTGTTAGAGGATTTACAAATGGCTATTAAACCAACTATGTTAAAAGATTTTGGATTCACTACTACAATGATTAGAAAGTAACAATAAAATGACCTAAATGAGATGCAATTGAAATTTCTGATTATAGATCTCTATTTTGCTCCACTAGATCCTTCTTGATAAAATATAGCTTGGATGCTCCTCAAGGACATCTAACCATCCTTAAAAGTTTTCTCTCACTTTCTCAATCAATCCACTTGCATGCTCGCTCATTCATTCATTCACTTCCTCAATTTAGAATCCTCAACTTGACCTTTTATATATACCTTTTAGATTATCAAGTCGGCTTATTTACAAGTTACAATCAGCAATAATCATTACCACAGTCGGCTGGAAATAATACTTAAAAACAATTAAGCTTTATTCCACAAATTAATAAAATCCTTCATTGGCCGACCCTGATTGGTAAATAGTGTTCTAGAAATGATCTTATGTGTTAACCATCAGAACCTCGGTTACCAATGTGAAAGCTCCAAATCCTTTGGCGATCAAGTGAACTTGGTAAGCACTAACTTTCCTTCGCTAACCATGTGAGCTCGATTATCACTGACTTCTGCCACAAAATCCTTCAATGCCCGAGTGAACTCAGTAGACACTGTCTATGCAAGGTAATGTCTAGGAATGCTCAATAGACACTGAAAATCATCTTGCAGACCAACTGAGCTTGGTAGATGTTGATAGATAACTAGTATGACATTTTTGTAACATCAAAGACAACACACAATTAAACAATTATATCCAACAATCTCTCTCTTTGGCATTGATGGAAACACAACATGTCATAGCATGATGAAATTTGAAAATAAGACTTTCTCTGATAGAAAGTTTCTCCCTCTTAGATTTTATACCTCAAGCTTTACTTATCTATGGGAGTCTCCCTCTATGACAATAAACTCACCCTCTTTCTAAGTAAACTCTCCCTCTTTCCTTCAAAAAAATTTCAAAAATATATGATAGTAAACTCTCCCTCTTTGAAAACACATGCCAAAGACAACACATACCATTTGACTATCAATGTACCTTGAGTACTGATTCATATGCAATATCTCTTTGACTATGCTACATCAACTGATAGATCTTCAACTTGGTTCATGTTGATCCATCACTAAAACTTTATTTTAGTGAGCTTCAGATAGGGGAATGACCCCTAGCTTACCTCTTAGATACAAGAATGCATCCTTAGGTAGTGGATTAGTGAATATGTTAGCAATCTCTTCTTTTGTATGGACATATTTTAATCTGATTCCCTTGTCCTGCACCGATTCTCTGACAAAGTGATATTTTATAGCAATATGCTTGGTTTTGTAATGCATCACTAGATTCTTTGAAATGATAATTGCACTTGTATTATCACAGAACATGACAAATATTTCTTTGATCTCAACCTTCATGTCTTACAAAAAAAATTTAAACCAAACAATGTTAGAATAGTTTACTGCTGCTACAACATACTCTGTCTCTGCTATAGATTGGGATGTGCAATTTTTCTTTTTACTTGTCCAAGATACCAGTCTTTTTCCAAGAAAGAATGAACCACCACATGTACTCTTTCTATCATCAATGTTTCTTTCCTAATTAGCATCAGTAAACACTTTCAAATCTAGATTTCCTCCAAGTTCATACCACAAGCCATAACCTTCAGTTATTTTCAAGTATCTCAAGATTCTTTTGACTGCCATCATATGCTTTTCTTTAGGTTTTTCTAAGAATCTTGCTACTATACCAATTGCTAAAGCAATATCAAGGCTTGTGTGAACAACATACTACAATTTCTCAATCATTGATCTATATAAGGTCTGATCTACCTCTTTTGAAGGATCATATTTTGTAAGCTTCAGTCCTGTACACATGGGAGTTCAAACTAGTTTAGAGTCTTTGATACAAAATTTCTTGAGTATCTCTTTGATATACTTTGACTGAGTGATGTAGATACCATTCATGCTCTACTGAATATGAGACCAACAAAGAACTTAATCTCACCAAACATAGTCATTTCAAATTCTTTGTTCATTTGCTCTAGAAATTCTTTGCATTGATCATCATTCCCTATAAACAAAGTGTCATCCACAAAAATATTTGCTGAAACAATTTTGTTAACTGGTCCTTGCTTGATGTACAAACTACTGTTATCATTAGTTCTTTGAAAACCAATCTAAATAAGGTAGTTATGCAATCTTTCATACCATGCTCTAGGAGCTTGTTTCAGACCATACAATGCTTTGTGTAACTTACAGACCATATCCTTCTTGTTTGGATCAATAAAGCCTTCAGGTTGCTCAATATAGACCTCTTCATCAAGAATACCATTGAGAAATACAGATTTGACATCCATCTGATATAACTTAAATCCTTTATGTGATGCATATGCAAGTAAGGTCCTGACACCTTCCAATTTGCAATAGGAGAAAAAGTCTCACCATAATCTATGTCTTCTTCTTGAGAATATCCTTTACATACCAATCTAGCTTTGTTCCTTAATACCTATCCATCTTCATTCAACTTATTTCTAAATACCCATTTAGTTTCAATCACATTTTTATCTTTAGGCCTAGGTACAAGAGTCTAGGTTTTGTTCTTCTCTATTTTTTCTATCTCTTCATTCATAGCCTCAATCCAACTTTCATTTTCCAATGCATCTTTGACATTTCTAGGTTTAAAATCAGCAAGTAAACATGTACCTTTTAGCTTACTTCTTGTCATGGTACCTTTTGATTTATCTCCAATAATCTGATCCAGAGCATGATACCTCCTGATATACTTGGCTAATATAGGTTTCTTGCCTCTTGAATGAATTGCATTGTTATCCTCTTCAACTTTAGGTTCTGGCTACTCAAACTTGGTGGGCATTGGCTCAATAGCTTCAAGCTGTTATGACTCATTTGAACTTCTTGCAACTTGGTAGCTATGTTGGGCTTGGTAGATATAGTATTCTTATTGATAGATGTGTCTGGAAATGTATCAATGAAAATAAATCTCATGTAATCTTCAAGTTCCTTTTTGCTTTCTTCTTCTATCTTTTCTACAAACTCATCAACTTTCACGTATTCACTTTCTATGACTTTGTGAGTAGACAAATTCAAACATCTATATGCCTTACTTTTGGAAAAATATTCTAAAAATATTGCTTCATCACCTTTTGCATCAAATTTTCCTTTTCTAGATTTGTTCAAAATGTAACATTTACTTCCAAATACTTTCAGGTAACTTACGTTAGGTTTATAGCCATGCCATAACTCATAAGGGGTTTTGAATGAGTCCTTATTCAACTGTACTTGGTTTAAGGTATGAATTATAGTGTTGATAGCTTCCTTGCAGTATTTGATAGAAATGTTCTTCTCTATCATTAGAGTCCTTGCACAATCCATGATAGATTTGTTCCTCCTTTTAGCTATTCCATTTTTCTCAGGAGTTCCATGGGCTAATACCTATCTTTTGATTCCTCTTTCAATGCAAAAGTTATTGAATTTATTGGAGATGAATTCACCACCTCTGTTTGATCTCAAGCATTTCAATATTTTCCCTATTTCCTTTTCCACTCTTGCTAAATACCATTTGAACTTCTCAAATTCTTCTAACTTCTCTCTTAAATACATAATAGTCATCATCCTAGAGTAGTCATCAACAAAAAGAATAAATAATTTTTCTCTAGTATAGCTTTCTACTCTAACAGGTCCACACAAATCAGTATGCACAATCTCCAAAATATCTTCAGACCAATAGTTTTTACTTTTCAGGCTAGTCTTTCCCATATTACTAATCTAACAATTCTTGCATAGACCAACATCAGGTTTCTTCAAATTAGGAATGCCTCTTACTTTCTTGAATTTTCTTATTTTCACCATGTTATCAAAGTTTACATGACACAACCAACTTTCTTCAACTTGAGCAATAAAGCATGAGCACTCACCAAGATCAAGATAAAACAAGTTACCTTTTGTTTGTTTGCCTAATCCAACCAGTTTTCCTTTGTCATCCAATAGTCTTGCTTTACCATGCATGAATTTCACCTTGAATCCAATGTTGATCAGATGTGCTACACTCAACAGGTTATGTTTTAGTCCTTCAACCCAATATGGATTATCACATACAAGTTCTTTAGTTGACGAGATTATGCCTCTTCCTTTTATACAACAAGGTTCATTGTTTCCAAACCTTACGTTGCCACCATCATAATTTTCAAAGTGTTCAAATTTTGCTTTGTCACCAGTCATATGATGTGAACATCGACTGTTTATAATCCATATATAATTTTTTCTCACATGAGAGATAAGTGCCATCTCATCTTCTTCTTCATCATTATCATATTCATGTTTTACAACAATGTAAAACAATTTCATCCTCACTACTATCAAAATCCTTAGAATCTTTAGCCATAAGGCATGTTTTCTTACCCTTTTCCTTGAATGATTTGTAACTTTTGAAATTCTTCATGTCATTGCACTTGTGACCTTTCTTCTCATCCTTGTTTTGCTTGTTTAGGCACCTAGCTACAATATGACCTATTTATTCACATGAAAAATAGATTAAGGGAACTTTATCTTTATATTTCCCTCTGCCTCTAGAATATTTCCTTGCAAGTAATGCTTTAACAACTTCAAGATCATTGTCTGAACTTTCTTCTAATTCTTCTTCACTTTCTGACTAAATGTCCTTAATTTTATTTCCTTTCTCCTTCAGTGAAAGTTTGGCCTCAAATGCATATTCAATATTCTTGGAAGCTAGAACATAATTGTCATAATTATCTAGGTCAAATATTGTCAATCTTCTCACTATGGCATCCAAAGTTATCTTGTGATTTTCTTCACATCTTTTTTCTTGAATATCATATACTCTTATTGCATAAATAGGAAGTAAGGTTCTAAGAACTTTACCTATAATAGTTTCTTCTTCAATTTTTCCTCCAAAAGCTCTGATTGCACTAACACTTGCTTTGATCTTTTCAACATATTTGGCAATGTTTTCATCCTCTCTCATTTTCATCTCATCAAACTATCCTCTTAGGCTTTCTGCCTTGCCTCTCCTCATACTTTAATCACCTCCATAGATTTCCTTTAACTTGATCCACATTTCATGAGCAATTTTCCAGTCTTTGATTTCATCAATTTCTTCATAGCTTAGGGCAGATGCAATGTCTATCATCATGGTGTTATGAGTCTTCTTCTTAGCAATGTCATTGACATATTCTTCATCAAGATATTTCAATCTTATATAACCAATGGAAGCCAGACGAAGTCTCATAATTCCCTGCCATGTTGAAAAGTTATCTCTATTAAGCCTTGGAATTTCTCTCTTGTAAGACATCCTAATCTTTAGCTTAGGTCCTTGAAACATTTTCTTACAAGCACCAAAATCTTTGATAGAAATTTTTGGAAGAATAGATGGAGTAACTGAGGGGGGGGGGGGAAGGAGGGATTAGTTACCACAAAAAAAAATCCATAGATCCCTTAGATGTCTGATAAACCTACTTACTATTGTCACTCGGTAAACATTCATAAAATGTTGTAACTTGGTAAATGCAATGAATGATAGCTTTAATAGATCTTAAACATATATAGAAATAACTTGCAACCATAGAAGAAATAGCATGAACACATGAGACACTAGATTTACTGTGGAAACCAAATATGTGAAAAACCACCAATGTAACTAGCTACTGATGTTCACTCTTCTGAAGTGAGCCCTGTTAGGAGCTAACCCTGTTAAAGATTACAAAACACACTAATAGGTGTGACCCTATTAGAGGATTAAATCACCCTATTAGGAGTGGCCTTGTTAGAGGTCTTTAGAACAATTCAATAGAACTGTCACTATTCTACTCCACTAGATCCTTCCTAATCAAATATAGCTTTGTTGCTACTCAAGGATATATAACCATCCTTCAAAGTTCACTCTCACTTTCTCAATCAATCCACTTGCATGCTGGCTCATTCATTCATTCACTTCCATACTTTAGAATTCTCAACTTGACCTTTTATACATACCTTTCATATTCAAGTCGACTTATTTAAAAGTTACAATCATCAATAATCATTACCACAGTCAGCTAGAAATAATACTTAAAACAATTAAGCTTTA
The DNA here is from genome assembly GCA_028749045.1 of Cupressus sempervirens. Lineage (NCBI taxonomy): Eukaryota > Viridiplantae > Streptophyta > Pinopsida > Cupressales > Cupressaceae > Cupressus > Cupressus sempervirens. The sequence continues at coordinate 799,169,463 of CM053787.1, read as the reverse complement.
TTCCACGAATTAATAAAATCCTTCATTAGCTAACGCTACTTGGTAACCACTATTCTAGAAATGATCTTTTGTGTTAACCATTAGAAGCTTGGTTAACATTGCGAACCCTACAAAATCTTTTGGTGATCGAGTGAACTCGATAAACACTAACTTTCATTTGCTAACCTTGTGAGATTAGTTATGACTGACTTCTATGACAAAATCCTTCGATGCTTTAGTGAACTTGATAGACACTGTCTACGCAAGGTACTATCCAAGAATGCTTGGTAGACACAAAAAATCATCCTGCAGACCAACTAAGCTCAATAGACGTTGACAGATAACTGGTATGACATTTGTGTAACATCAAAGACAACACACAATCGGACAATTGTATCCAACACAATCTCCTCTAAATTCTATATCAGATGAATTCCCTCAAAATTCCTACTAAACAAAATAATTATCCAATCCAAGAGAAATTAGCATCACCACCATCTCTAAGTATCCATGAGCACTTGTAACCAGTCAATCCATGCCAACTCCAAATGCAACATAGCAATATCATAAAGTATCTAGCTTATGATCAATGTACTCAATACCAAGAAACTAAACCAAGATCAATGTCAAAGTTTCAACCATGGCCTCAAGAAAACAAATATGAAAACATGATCTAACCAGATCAACAGAGACAACATGTTCCATATGAACATACCATAACATGTCAAAACTATAAACGTGTATCAAAAATATACCATGACATAAGTGAAACCATCTTAATACCAAGGATAGCATGTCAAATGAAATCATAAATGACACCTTTGCCAAAAACTCCACAAGTCCTCAAGCTACAACCATCTCCACACACCATGAAGAAAACCATCTCCACATACCATGAAGAACCATATGAGTCCTTAAGATCTAACCGTCTTCACATACCATGAAGATAACCAAGTGCACCATTCAAATGTTAAAGATGTTTCTATAGCAACAACATCTAAGACAAACCTCCAACATCTGCAAACACTCAATAAATATATCAATGCTAAAAAACTCCCACTCAACCATGGTAACAAGTCACCTATCAAATCATAAAATCCATCTCCTATATTAAGATCCTACAAGTCTACACACAACCAAAGTATTAGTACCAAGTGAAACCAAGATCTCCAAACTAAGAAGATACAAACCAAACTAGGAACTAATCATATGTTATGACCTCATCACTGTCACAAGCTCCCATTGAATCATGTATCCAAGCTATCCATGAGATCATGATGAAAAACCATCCTCTAACCATTATAATCAACTAAGACATAAAACCATTGAAGAACTCAAAGTGCACATCATGATCTCTTCAAAAGAAACCAAATAAGCATGATCGTCAACCAAAAAGATATACCACCATAACCAATTTAGAAATCTAAACTAATGAACATCAATGATGTACCTATATATCCAATCATGTCATGCCAAAATCTATGACACCATGATCAAATCCATGAATCAAGCATCTGAGTCTCAATATGTCCAACCTCTCAGCATAAAATAGTCAACCTCAATCCTCCACCATGATTGTACCTAGTAACAACATCTCATCCCTTCTACATGAAAAGAAAAATCAGAAATTCATGTAACTTAGGGCATAGGCAACCCAAATCCAAGCCACCAATCTGAATATGCATCAATAATGAAAGATCAATGGGCAAAAAAAACTCATATCCAAGCCATAAATGCAACCTATAAGTATACACCACTTACAACACTACACAACTTGTAGACCCAACAAGTCATCATACATATCCAAACCAAACACTAATAACCACATCATTATTAGACCAATTTGAAATATTAACTAAGTATACATTGACATGAACTCTTAATTCTCCAATATATACAATGTCATAAACTCACAATGTTACCATAGTCAGTATAAACAATAAATTGTTCAAATTAATATATCACAAAATAAACCATGCCAAACCTAAACCAAATCTAAACCAATGTATAGAGCTTTCTGTTGACTACTTTATGTCTAAAATTTGACTCCATATGCCCAATTTATGCTCTAATCTATGCTCAAAATAAATAAAATCTAACTTTCTAGCTCTTAAAACCTGAAAATTTTCAAAATCACAAAACCAAACCTACACCAAGTCATAGAGCTCTGAATTAGCTTTCCAACACCTATAAGAAGTCTAAAATCTGATATGCTAAGAAAAATCTATAGCTATTTTACTTAGTCTTTTTACCATTTTCACGGAGATATATTTTGTGACAAAATTTTGACAAGATTAAATTTGACAGCCATCACGGGCTAAAACTGAAAATGTCTTTCATTTCCTCTAAACATGGCCAAACTAGGGCATATTATATATGAAAATTTATGTAAACATTGACCTAGATCCAATGGTGAGGCTTGTTTTTACCTAGGAGGTCATTTCTGCAAGCTCCCCCCTAAAATCCTCATTTAAATGAAACATCTAAAAAATCCTTTTGTCCAACAAATTCACATGCCCAATATCTACCAACATCCCATCATAATATTCCTTTGGCCTCTATTTATTGATTGGGCCTAGTGCTTATTATCAGCTATTAGACTTGTTTTTCTCAGTCTGGGCTTTTATTGCTTATTATCAACCATTTTACTATTTTAACTCTTGGGTTTTAGGGTTCTTGTAAAACCTATTTTTTCTAATAAAAAAACATCCCATCATAAAAAAAAAAATCCAAAACTCTCATATCTGCAATTAACAACCTATGAAACCCATATATATTTTCCTTTTTTTTTATCCTCTCATGCATTCCCATGGATTCAATCTAGGGTTGCAATAATAAAACCATAGCTTTGATACCACTTGTAAGGAAACTTTCAATAAATAATATAACCATTTCAATAATAGATATGAAATAAACATGGAATTGAAATCCACATACAAGAGAATAAACAACATACCCACAAAAATGTGACACAATATATGCCTTGGGAAACCCTCATTAAGGGAAAAACCTAGCCTTCAAAAGCATCAATCACCATGTATTATTCAGCAAAAATACCATTGCAATGCAACCATGGAAGTCTTCAAATCCATAGCCACTACTAAGAAATCTATGTGAACAAGCATGAATCCACGCATCCCATGCCATGCTTCCAACCTTCACAAATGCTCCCTTGGCTAGCTTGTCAAGCCTAGTCCCATTCAACTCTTTTCCTTTTTCCCTTCTTCTCCTCCTACAACAACTACCTTGTGGCTACTTATATAGTAGCAAGTCTCACAAAACCACCAAGTGGTATTACATAAACCATGTGCTACCTAATCCATTGACCCCACATTTAATATTGGAAATTTAATTCTTTTCCTCAATATTAAATAATTACTTCAAATATTATCACAATGTTAGAATGCAACTCATTAAGTATATCCCATGGTAATATTTTCATGTTGCACATCCAACTAAGTGCAACATTACATAATAAAATAAAATAATACAATATAACAATATTATGCAATGTTTGCAACACCCATTATCTCAATAGATAAAACATGCACTAAATATTATATGAATACATACTAGGGTATATGAGAGAATCCACTCCACACATCTACCCTACATACCTATTCTCATCACACAATGAGTGCCCAAAGGCAATGAAAATTCTCAACCCAACCTCTAAATGAATAATCCCTCAACTAGCCTATATCTAGGACTTCAGGTTTCAGAAGAACCTATCAAATACACACACACATCCTCATGTGTAGACACAACCAACTTCACCAAATAATCAATAGAACTAATGCAAGGGTTGGATATGAGAAATGTAACAATGAAATAAGTACAATCTCACTCAACTGGCCCATGTCTAGGAGTATGGATCTGACATGAATCCCAATGAGGCAACAAAATACCAAACATCATGAACTCACTCGACTAACCCAAATCTAGGAGTATGGATTCTATAAAAATCCTAATGATGCAAAGAGAAACCATGGTTAGATTTGAAACCTCATAGATAATCCAAATCCATGACCAACATTAGTACAAATAAACACCCAAGGAAACTATATGGCATACAAATCAAGGCAAAGTCAAAATGCCCAAAATTCAATGTTGATGAAAATAAACAATTTTAAAATCCTTTTCACAACTAGGTATAAAAACCCCAAATATCAAATAAAATTTGACTTCATAGTCTATATGCAAAAATGGCTAGCATAATTGTCTAAAAACCCAAAACCCCAAGTCAAGAGACAATCAAATGCTTGACCCACCAAACTAGATAGAGCCAGCATATAGGAATGGAGAGGAACACTAGGTCTCTACCTCCTATCATATTGCTATCTAATAAAGACTTTAAAATAGAGTCAAAATGTAAAAATAGGAGAGCCCTACATGACAACCAAAAGGGAAAATATGGGAATGCTTGAAATAAAATAATTGCTTCACTCAAGCTGTCAGAAGTCTTAAAAACTCAAGGTCTCCCCAAGCCCGATCCAATGAGATCAACCATGTGATGATCCGACGCTCGCAACTCCCACAACAAGAAAAAATAAAAATCCTCCTTAAGAGTATTTGAGTTTTTCGAGCTCCAAAATCTAGATTTAAAAGTGAGAAGTGAGAAATTAATCACTTTTTAGGATATATATTCACTTTAAAAGTGCAATATAAAATTAGAAAAATAACTGGCTTACTACATTGAACCCCTTCTCAACCTAGACAAAATCAAAAAATTCCAATTAAATGGAATTCAACTATGGAAAAGTTATCAATAATGAAAATAATTAAATCAAATAATTAGAATCCGTCTAAGCTGTTAAAATAGCATTTAATTAGATAACTTCCACAACCACTGTGGATTCCTAAATGCATAGACACACTCACGGGTCTAGACACATATGCATAATGAATTTGGATTTACCAATTACCATAGTGTTAAAATAATAATAAGATACATCACCCATATAGAGATGATATTGGCTCAACATCAAAGGTTTGATCACTAACTCCATGTGCCACTACCAAGGATATAAGTCATGCACAATAAAAAACACAATCAAGTATTGATTGTGAGGCCTCACCCAACCTTCCATAGAAAAGATGACATACTTGCATTATGATACATCTAGTCTTATGTTTTGATGCACTTTTGAGACTATAGGGCCATGTTATTTTAATAACTACATTTCAATGATCTGCACTTATGTTTGCACATTAGGACCTAAATAATATATTTAATGATTCCATTCATGTTTTAATCTATTACAATTTTTTTGATAGAAATTAAATTGTAGAAATTCTTGAAAAGTCGAATTGTAATGTTTAAATGGAAATTAGAGTTAAAGGATAGGTTATGACATGCACTAGGATCTAATTCACATACCTAGTGACTCAATAGTTGTGGATTCAATATTTCATCACTATGATTGAAAATAGATTATTAAGTTATTCAGAATATTAGTCTCATCATGTTAAGTGAAGTTTAATGTTGATAAATAAAATTTGATATTTTAATGTTTTGAATGTTTTGAATGAAATGATTATAAAAAGGAAAGTTAAATGTGATAAGTGAATATTCTAATGTGAAATATGCAATATTGAATTTTCATGCACATAAATACATGTATTTTTTAAATTATGATTCTCTTGGACTATTGATGCTTGAGTTTAGTGTGCGGGATTTTATTCATTAGGTTTAATGGGGAACCAAGGCTCAAACCCATGTTAACATGACATGGCCGAGGTTGGATCTTTGGAAGGATTCGGACCTCTTTTTAATGTGTTTTATTTCATAATGTGAATGGTATGTGGGTGATAGTTGAATACATGTACTATTGGAGACAAGTCACTTTAAATGTATTATGTTGTGTTTGTGTCACTTGACACTTGTTTTGTCCACGTGGAAATGACTTGGAATTTAGGGTTTTGGAAAACTAACCTAACCTAAACTTAACCCCAGTATAGTATCCAAGTTAAACTCACATTGAAAGATGTTAGGATAAGTCCCTATTCATTGAAGTTCAAATTCCAACTTTCCATTAACTTTTTGGGATCAAGAAGTGGTCCTAGGTGGTTACCATTGTGAAAAATAAGTGCCCACATGATAATAGTATGGGTTGGGTGTCCATATTTAACCTTTAGTAGACCTAGATGACCTTGGGAACCCTCCAAACAAGTCACTTTCAAATTATTTCGAAATTAGGAGTGTCGCATGACTCCTTCCACAACTTTTTAGTTGTTCAAGGCTACATTTTTAGAAAGAGACAATGGTGTAAGTAAAGGAAGATTATGCTATGACTATTTTTAGATAGTGAGGGTTTTGCGGGATCCTTTTTAGAGGACTTGGGATCAAATTAGTGGGTGTCTTCCCACTCTCTAACTTTAGAGACTCTTAGGGTTTGGAAGCTAAGAGGAAGCTCTTTTGCAACCTTTCATTATCATTTTTGCAAGGGAATTCAAGGTTAGTGTTTCTTGCCATGTAGTTAATTTCTTCCATTTTGAAGTTGAATCTTGGTATTGCATTCATTAGAATGTAGGTAGTGAGAATGCCATTGTAAGAGAGATGTGTGGTATAATTTTGTATCGTGTTGTGTTGTGTTGTGATGATTATGAAGTTTGGATTTTCATTTTTCTCTTGCTCTTGTTTTCCCCTGATTTTGTGCATGAGTGTTATAATGAGTGTGAGGGCTTCACTTACCCTTTGGGAAGGGAAGAGAAGTCTAGGGTGAAGGGGCTAGTTGGGCTTGAAAATATATTGAGAAACTTGGAGTATGGGCTCCATTGTATGCCATAATCATTCATCTCTTGTCGGGGGTGATAAGGGAAGTAAGGTGTATAAAGGAAGTTTATGGAGTATGGACTCCAAGGAAGCTATAGCTGATGGTAGTGTGTTTGGAGGTTGAATGTGAAAGCCACAAAAGGGCATGGCATTGGTGATTTGTGAAATCCCAGGAAGGGCACAAAAAAAATGTTTATTGTAGGTATTTTTTGATATGGAAAGTCTACATTTGAAAGGAAAACATTCTGCCTATGTTCATGGTTCCATAGGTGAACCATGTGAAACATCCTTGGGATGGAATTGTTAAATGTTGTAATGTGGTGTGTATGCATTTGTAAAATTGCAATAAAACCTAGTTTGAGCCTATTTCCCCTAGTTTGCGAATGGTCTCTTTGGATGTCTATGGTTGGGAGGAGAGTACACATGGTATTTGTTATTTTTTGTGATGTATTGCATATGTTGTGCTCAAGGAAGCAATGGAAAAATATTGGAAAGATAATCTTGTAGATGTTGCTTCAAGGAGAAAACTCATCATTGTGCATTGTACATGTATAGGAGAATCTCTGTCCATCTTACTTGTGTTGTTACAATGAATGATTGCATAGTAGAGAAGAAGGGATGTGAAATCCTGTGATGTATTTGAAGGGATAGAATCCTCCTCCATGTCATTGTATATTGCATTATAAGAGTTGGACCCTTTTGTTTTGTAATTTGTGTATTGAGTGGTAAAAATGAGACCTTCATTTTATATACATTGTTGTGACAAATGGATTCATGAAGGAAATGAAGAAATTTAGATAGTATAGTATGTATTGGTGTTATAAGATTCAATGTCATGTATTAGACGTAATGAAATGGATGATAATTATGATTGAACACATGAGAGATTTCTTTCCATAAGAAATTTGTTCTTTAGTATTCAAGATGAATATGAAAATGTAGGATTTTATCCATTTTGGATTCACAATTCAAAATAAGAAAGTATGTTTCCAAATATTGTTCACATAAATAAATTTCATCATGTATTGGTTAAACAAACAATCTCATTTCAAGTTTGGTTAAGAAGAATTGATCTACTAGTTCATATTAATCGTGTTCCAAATATAGTTCATTTGTTAAATTTATTGTTTAGGTGATTTTAAATAGGTTCATAATCCTTGAAATTTATATTAGAATATTATAAGTAACATCCAACCCCTATCAAACCAATATGTATAAGCCCATAGATGAGTAGAGGAGAGAAACCAAATCAATCACAAGCCATAGATTACCATGAGAAAATAAGCTTGTACATGCACATTTTACTCTCTAGAATTTGTATGGGAGAGGCAAATAAATCCCCTCCCAATTACAACTCAATATTTTATTTTTAGAGATACTCCTTGGAATCTTCCCTATATATAATCCTTATAATATAAACATCAAAAAAGAAAACTAAGTCAAATCCATAAAACAAGGACATACTAGTCATATTGGCAAGTAATGATGGAGAGCCTAATACACATGTAACACTTTTCTACTTGTTTTAAATTAATTATTCCTAATATCTAGTAACTTCCTCAGGAAATGCAAACCTATGATATAAAAAACAATAGAAAAAATAAGATAATAAAAATTTCCCAAAAAACAAACCTGTCCTATGGTGTGGCCATCACACTCAACTTTTCACCAAACTAAAAACATAGTCAAAGGCATAAAGTTGTAGGAAAAACATTTAAATAAACAACTATCCTAAAGCAAGGGTCTCCCACCAAGGCTAACCACCCTCCTACACCCTCTCCTCACATGTGGAAGGAGTCCCATCCTCCCAAAAACTGCATGGTTCAAAAAAGGTGGTAAAGGGGGAAAGTTTGGTGAAAGGAAAATAAGCTAATAAAAAACCCTAACAAGAGTTTAGCCTAGGCCGCCCAAAAGGGCCCACTCCCCAAACACTCTCCACTCGCGTACCTTAAAGGAGCAGATAAAAATGCATGAGAAAGTAGAGGGGTTTGATAGGATTATAGCTTAATATGGTTTTGGGTAGTGGTGAGGGAAAAGATGATAAAGTAAGAAATTGTTTAATGTGGGTAGTTAGTATGTAATAAAGTTAATATTAGTTTTAGAGAGTGATAAGTATTCTTACCTTGAAGAGTGTGTGTTAAATTTATTTTATTAATATAATATTAGTAAGTAACTAATGTGATTTAAATAATGTTAGTATTTTTAGTAAATTTATTGAGAATTAAGGTATATGTCACATAATAGTCACAAGGACATACTAGTCATATCGGTAAGTAATGATGGAGAGCCTGATACGCATGTAACACTTTTCTACTTGTTTTAAATTAATTATTCCTAATATCTAGTAACTTCCTTAGGAAATGCAAACATATGATATAAAAAACAATCGAAAAAATAAGATAATAAAAAGTTCCTAGAAGAAAAACCTATCCTATGGTGTGGCCATCACACTCAACTTTGCACCAAACTAAAAACATAGTCAAAGGCATAAAGTTGTATGAAACAAATTTAAATAAACAACTATCCTAAAGAAAGCGTCTCCCACAAAGGCTGACCAACCTCCTGAACCCTCTCCTCACACATGGAAGGAGTCCCATCGTCCCAAAAAGTGCATGGATCAAAAAAGGTGGTAAAGGGGGAAAGTTTGGTGAAAGGAAAATAGGCTAATAAAAAACCCTAACAACAATTTAGGCTAGGACACCCAAAACGGCCCACTTACCAAACACTCTCCACTGGCATGCCTTAAGGGCCCATTTTGCAAGCGGAATACGACTGGAATAGGCGTATGTAAATTCTTAAAATCTTGAATTCTTTGTTTGGATGCACCAAATCAGGATTGGAATACAAAAAAAAATTGGAATACATATTCCAATTTTGGCCCAAAAATGGGGTTTGGAAATTCCACCCAAATAGGTGTTATTCCACTTTTATTTATTTTAGAAAACATAAATTTTGGGGTTCGCAAATTCCCCATTAGATATTGGCTGAACCAAACAGAGAACAGGAATACGTAGCCCCATTTTCTATTCCAGAATACGTATTCTAGAATAGCTATTCCTATTCCCCTATTCCTATTTCGCTTTCCAAATAGGCCCTAAAGGAGCAGATAAAAATGCATGAGAAAGTAGAGGGGTTTGATAGGATTAAAGCTTAATATGGTTTTGGGTAGTGGTGAGGGAAAAGATGATAAAGTAAGAAATTGTTTAATGTGGGTTAGTTAGTATGTAATAAAGTTAATATTAGTTTAAGAGAGTGGTACGTATTCTTACCTTGAACAGTGTGAGTTAAATTTATTTTAGTAATATAATATTAGTAAGTAACTAATGTGATTTAAATAATGTTAGGATGTTTAGCAAATTTATTGAAACATAAGGTATATGTCACATAATAAATAATATTTTACCAACACATTTTGATTATATCTAATATTTTGAATTCATTATTAAATAAAATTGCTCTTCCTTCATCTAGAATACATAATTGGTAGCTAGAGTAAGTAGAGTTGTATTTGTAGAAAATTATGTGGTTAGTATAGTGGAATTGTCAAGAAATAATTTAAATGTTATACTTTATAATTGTCATAGTTGATTAAGTTTAAAAATTTAATTGCCACATTCTATTATTGACACACATTTTTATACATGCAATATACGAAATGTGATGAAGAGCCAATGTTAAAGATGTATTATGTATGGGATATAATACTAGTGTTCAAACAAATATATATGAATGATTCATTTAAGATTTGTGATCTAGATGTAGATGTTGAACATTATGGGTACATTACATAGTGTTAATAAAGCTATATAATGCCCGATAGAAATTATGAATGTTTACTTATTATGTATACCCTTTTTAATACTATTTAATTGTGAATATATGTGTTTCAGAAAGATTTTATATGATACTCTATAGATGAAATAATTAACCAGAAGGATACGTTGTTAAATTGATTTGATGTTCTATTATTACATTTGTAGGACAACATCTTGTAGACACATGTCCCCTTCTGAAATCCAACACTAGCTACCTCATTTTAATAACCCAAGCCCTAATAAATGTAATATGATCTCCATTAAATTATTTATGTTGTGCTACTAGAGAATAAAATGAAACAAATTATATGATAGTGTCATCAAATTGGTATGAGGTATTTTATTAGTTATTTTATGTTATAGTTAGTAATGTGTAGTTAGTGGTAGTTAGTAATATAGAATGATTCTATGGCTAGATAGTATAATATTTAAATAGTCACGATGTAAGATTTCACAGTGTAGATGTGGATAAGTGTATAAGGATTAAATAGATTATAATTAGATGTAATAGTAAAAATTATAATAATAATAAATAGTTATTAAGTAAAACGAAACAAGATAAGATGGTTGGTATAGTTTCTATTAATTGGTATTAAATGATAATAAATTTTTACAAAATTAGAGGTTGATTAATACCTAATTATAGTTAAACTGAGTGGGAATTAAAGGGATTGAGTGATTAGTGATGATGCTTGAAGTATTATTTGGAGATTAAATGTTATAGATTTGATAAGTGATATATATTTATATGATGTCTCCATGTAACCATTTTGTCCATATGATTTAGTTATAGCTCTTAATACTTTGAACATACCAGTATCACTTTAGGTTGTTTAATGAACCTTGAATTCATATTAGACATTACACTTAAGCAAGGGTATAGGCTAGAACCGTTATTGTGAAAAAAAAACAAAAAATATAATGGCGTAAGTTATTAAAGTCAAGTAGAATTATCTAGCTTATAGACTATTAGTGGTGAATGACTTATAAATTGGGAAATGAAATGTAATGATACATATTAAAAAAAATCGCTAGTCATTATTCAATATGTTCGATACTCTAACCATGATCCCTACTCAAGTGCATAACATACAAACTTTTAAATCTTTAATAAGTATACCATTTAACGTAACCCCCACCCTAGATGCAAAATTCATGGTTCATGCTGAGTTTAACCCCTCTGTAAAACAACTAGTAAGCCCTAATCTATACTAACATTGATAATACAAGGAAGTTGGACTTCTTTCCATCAAAATTTGCAGATGTATCATTAAACTACTCCCATGGTTTCCAATGTTAGTTGGAGGTGAACCTTCAACCAACGCAGTAAGGATCACTTTGGTTAGGGAGTCAAAAGTTTGAGCAACCCTATAAGCATAATCGTTGGGTATTCTAATCTCTTGACCATTCAATAACTTAGTTGTTAATGTATAAGACTATATGTGATACTCTAAGTTTTATCTTCAAAAAAAAAAATTGTAGTTGTGTTTTTTCCTTGTAATTTTTGGGCATGACATTGATGCACAAATAGCTGAACAAACAATTATACAAAATTGCATAATTAAAGCATCTAATTAATTTTATGAAAATAATATATTTAAATCATCCATTTCCACAATGGTAAAAGATTATTGCAAGAGTGATGTAAATAGTTGTAGCACAATCACATCACAAAGAAAAATCATTAAGGTTGCATCCATCAGGATGACTTATAGAAATCAAATGGGAGAGGCACTACATTTAATATGGAAACCCAATTTGGGAAGAAACCACCTTGCAAAAAGTCACAATAATTTTCACTCTTCTGAAATGAGCCCTATTATGAGCCAACCTTGTTAAAGGTTACAATACATATCATTAAGTATGATTTTGTTGGAGGATTTAGATCACCCTATTAGGAGTGGCCTAGTTAGAGGTCTTTAAACACTTCAATCATGAATGTCACCTTGTTGGAGGATTTACAAAATGACTATTAAGTCAACTCTATTAAGAGATTTATTTAATTCTACAATGGTTAGAAGGTAATAGCAAGTTTGGACTAATTTAAAAAGCATCTTCCTTTGCAAATTTAGATATTTGTTCTGGCTTGACATCTAGATCCTTACTGATTAGGTATTCTTTGCAGTTTGTCTCTCACACATTCATGCTCTACATTTTCCTTTGCACACATGTCTATCTTATTTCATATTCCACTTCTTTTAGTCTTCACAACTTGACCTTTCTTATCTATCATAAGATAGGGTAAGTTGGCTTGAATACCCTTCCAAATAATCAATAAACATGCATGTTGTGATGTGGAGCCTAATTAGACTCGAAGGTTTATTCGACACAGTTTCCCTCTAACTTATTTGTACGATGGTTTGTGTCATGTCCCCTAATTATGGTAATATAGATGAATTATTTTAAATAAATATATATTAAATTATTAGAGTAAATAAATATATATAAACATATTATAATTTTATGATGAATAAATATAATTATAAAAATGTATTTACTAATATATTATATTATTAAAGAATAAAATAATATTGTCAATAGTGACATGTTGTGATGGTTAAGTTGTTGAGTTCTTATCCTTTCCATCAAGGTTCAAATCTAATGGGGATGAGGTCCCCTATTTGTGGTCTCACTGGTTCATAACTCCAAGTCAAAGCATTTACCCCTTTCAAAAGAAAAAGAATAAAATAATATATTATTGATATAATAATAAGATGTTACCAATGTAAAAACTAATAAAATAATATGGTCAAATTATTTCGTAATAATAATATAATATCAATAATGTTATAGTAAAATTTATTATTATATTATGATATTGCATAATATATTAATTTGAGAATTAAATATAATATTTAGATTAATAATCTAAATATATAAAGTGTATATATTATGTAGTATATGCAATAATATTAATATTAATATTATAATAAGAAATATAATTTATTATATCTATATTATTAATTATCATATTAATGATCATATTATCAATATAATATAATTATCATTTGAAAAGACACAACTTTTTTTATTTCAAAATAAATTAAGGAGTAAGTGAATCTCACAAAAGGATATAGAAGAATATATAAGAAGAAACTAAAAATATATAAAAAAGGATGGTCTGAAAAAGATTTAATTGGAAGAAATTGAAATAAATTAAGAATGCCCAAGTAGGGAACATTACAATGGTATGAGAGCAGGTCTTCCTACCAACCTGTGGTTATCTAAATTGATATATATTTTAACATCTCTAACAACAATATTCTAAAATTGGTTGACCATGTGTTAGCCTCTTGCATGAATGATAAAAGATTGGAATACAATTAGGCTCCTTGGATAGTGAATAAATGCAACCATATGTCTTGTATATCAGCAACACTCTATGCTCTATGCTCTACAAGACATGATCTACCTGTTGGAAATATAGATAGAGTAACCGAGGGGGAGGGGGGGGGGGGGGAGTGTGGTGAATCTGTTACCACAAAAATAAATCCATACAACCCTTAGATGTCTGATAAAATTATTTACTGCTATCACTCGGTAAACATTCTTAAAATATTGTAACTCGGTAAATGCAGTGTATGTTAACTTTAAACATTCATAGTGATTAACATGCAAGCATAAAGGAAATAACATGAGCACATGAGATACCAGATTTAATGTGGAAACCCAATATAGAAAAAACCACCAATGCAACAAGTTACTATTTTTTGCTCTTCTAAAGTGAAATTTGTTAGGAGCCAACCCTATTAAAGGTTACAAAACACATTGTTAGGTGTGACCTTGTTAGAGGATTTAATAACCTTATTAGGATTGGCCTTGTTAGAGGTTTTTAGAACAATTCAATAGAACTGTCACCTTGTAAGAGGATTTAAAAATGGCTGTTAAACCAACTTTGCTAAGAGATTTTGGAATCACTACTATAATGAAAAGAAAGTAACAATGAAATGACATGAATGAGATACAATTGAATTTCTGATTACATATCTCTTTTCTACTCCACTATATCCTTCCTGATCAAATATAGCTTTGCTTCTCCTCAAGGATATCTAAGCATCCTTCAAAGTTTTCTCACACTTTCTTTCTCAAACAATCAATCCACTTGCATACTCGCTCATACACATTTAGAATTCTTAACTTGACCTTTCATATATACCATTTAGATTATCAAGTTGGCTCATTTACAAGTTACAATCACCAATAATCATTACCACAGTCAGCTGGAATTAATACTTGAAACAATTAGACTTTATTCCTCAAATTAAACAAATCCTTCATTGGTCGACCCTACTCAGTAGACACTGATCCTAAAAAGTTTTCTTGTGTTAACCAACAAAAGCTTGGTTAACATTGCGAACCTTGCAAAATCCTTTGTAGACTGAGTGAAATTCATAATTACTAACTTTCCTTTGTTAACCATGAAAGCTCGGTTAACACTACTTTCTACCACATTTTCCTTCAACGCCTGAGTGAGCTCCATAGACGCTGTCTACATAGAGTAATGTCTAGGAATTCTTAGTAGACATTGAAAATAATCTTGCTAACCAACTGAGCTTGGTAGATACTGACTGATAACTGATATGACAGTTGTGTGACATCAAAGATAACACACAATTAGACAATTGTATCCAACAATCTCCCTCTTTGGCATTGATGGAAACACAACTTGTCATAGCATGATGAAATTTGAAAATAAGTCTTTCTCTGATGCAAAAATTTTCTCCTTCTTAGATTTTATGCCACAAAATTCTCTTATTAGTAGTAATCTTCCTCTATGAAGGAATTACATAGCTTCTTCTTCAAACAACAAACTCTCCCTCAAACAAATTTCAGAAATATATGACAATAAACTCTCGCTCTTTGACAACACATGCCAAAGACAACACATACCAAATGAGTATCAATGTACCTTGAGCATTGATTCATATGCAATTTTCCTTTGATTATGATTCATCAACTGATAGATCTTGAGCTTGGTTCCTATTGATGCATCACTAAAACTTTATTTTAGTGAGCTTTAGATAGACGAATGACACCTAACTTAACTCTTAGATACAAGAATGCATCCTTAGGTAAAGGCTTGGTGAATATGTCTACAATCTATTATTTTGTATGGACATATTCCATTCTAATTTCCTTGTCCTACACTAATTCTCTGACAAAGCGATATTTTATAGCAATGTGCTTGGTTTTGGAATGCATCACTGGATTCTTTGAAATGTTAATTGCACTTGTATTATCACAAAACATGATAACTACTTATTTGATCTCAACTTTCATGCCTTCCAACAATTGTTTAAACCAAACAATATTAGAATAGTTCACTGCTACAGCAACATACTCTGCTTTTGTTGTAGATTGGGATGTGCAATTTTTCTTTTTACTTGTCCAAGATAACAATCTTTTGCCAAGAAAGAATACTCAACCACTTGTATTCTTTCTACCATCAATGTTTCCTGCCTAATCAACATCAGTAAACACTTTTAAGTCCATATTTCCTCCAAGTTTATACCACAAGCCATAATCTTCAGTTCCTTTCAAGTATCTCAAGATTCTTTTGACTACCATCATATCATTTTCTCTTGGTTTTGCCTAGAATCTTGCTACTATACCAAGTGCAAGAGCAATATTAGGCCTTGTATGAACTACATACTGCAATTTTCCAATCATTGATCTATATAAGGTATGATCTACTTCTTTTGAATCATCATCTTTGGTATGCTTTATTCTAGTACACATGGGGGTTCCAATTGGTTTTGAATCTTCCATACCAAACTTCTTGAATATCTCCTTGACATACTTAGAATGAGTGATGTAGACACCATTCTTGCTCTATTGAATCTGAACACCAACAAAGAACTTAATCTCACCAAACATAGACATTTCAAATTCTTTGTTCATTTTCTTTCAAAATTATTTGCATTGATCATCATTCCTTGTAAACAAAATATCATCCACAAATATTTATGCCAAACAATCTTGTTATTTGGTCCTTCTTTGATGTATAAACTATTTTTATCATTAGTTCTCTGAAAACCATTCTGAATAAAGCAGTTATGCCATCTCTCATACCATGCTCTAGGGGCTTGTTTCAGACTATAAAATGCTTTGTGTAACTTGCAGACCATAACTCTTTAATCTAGATCAATAAAACCTCTAGGTTCCTCAATGTAGACTTCTTAATCAAGAATACCATTGAGAAATGTAGATTTGACATCCATCTGATATACCTTAAATCCTTTATGTGTTTCATATGCAAGTAAGGTTCTAACACCTTCTAATCTTGCAATACGAGAAAAAGTCTCACCATAATCTATGTCTTCTTCTTGAGAATATCCTTTACATACCAATCCAACTTTGTTTCTTGATACCTTACCATCTTATTCAACTTATTCATGAATACTCATTTTGTTTCAATCACATTTTTTTCTTTAGGCCTAAGTACAAGAGTCCGAGTTTTGTTCTTCTCTATTTTTCTATTTCTTCATTCATAGCTTCAATCCAACTTTCATTTTCTAATGCATCTTTGACATTTCTAGGTTCAAAATTAGCAAGTAAACATGTACCTTTTAGCTTACTTCTTCTCATAGTACCTTATAATTTATCTCCAATAATTTGATCTGCTTCATGATGCCTCCTAACATATTTGTCCAATATAGGTTCCTTTCCTCTTGAATGAATTGCATTGTCATCCTCTTGAACTTCAACTTTAGATTATGGTTGCTCAGACTCTATAGGCATTGGCTCGGTAGCTTTAGACTGAGACTTAGGTCCTTGTGACTTGGTTTGAACTTCTTGCAACTCGGTAACTATACTAGGCTCAATAGATGCAGTATCCTTATTGACAGATGTGTCTAGCAACATATTAGATTCAATGAAAACAAATCTTCTGTAATCTTTTGGCACCTCTTTGCTTTCTTCTTCAATCCTTTCTACAAACTCATTAACTTTCACATGTGCACTTTCTATTATTTTTTGTGTAGTTAAACTCAAACATCTATATGCCTTACTCTTGCAAGAATATCCTAAAAATATACCTTCTTCACCTTTTTGATGCAAGAGCATCGAGTGGTGTAAAGGCAGTCTTGTGTCACCCAAAAAATTCTTAGAAATAGTTTTTTTTAACTGTGTTTTCATTTCATGATACCTATTTGGTTCAAATAAAGGTTCCAACTCTCACAGTTCTACTATGAGTTTTCTGTGCTAGAGTTTTTAAGCACCTTGGGATACATGCAAATGTTGAAAAAGGGGGATTATGTGACTGATCCATAATTATGGTGAGTTAGAGGGTCTAAATTAGAGGGATGATTATATTTTCAATTTAAAGCACTCCAAAAAAAGAATCGAGTCAAAAGGCTCCATGGTTAGAAAGTTATTGCCATTTTACGGTTCTTGGAGACCTCCTAAGAGTGCTTCAAAATCAGATTTGAGGCACTAAAATACCTAGTATAGGCCTAAAAAATGAGGGACAAGTACAGCTAGTCCATCGAGCTATAGAGCACTCCAAGAGCTTTCTAAAAATGTAAACAGTTCGTCAATTAGAGTTATGGTTCAAAAGTTATGCCTCTAGATTCTTCTGATTTTGTGTCGACTTCTAACGTAACTTTTGGAACCTTCTATTTTGGTGGTGGATGCCAACTAGCACATTCTAGAATGTATTCCTAACCCTTATCCCTTTGGGGTCCATTTAAGAACATTTTTGGCATTGTAAAGGGTAGTTCAGAGTCGAGTTTGAGAGAAGGCATTATGAGAAAGAAATTTCTCCAGATTCATACTATTGTAAGCCCATAGGGCATATATTTGAGTTTTTTTTCTTTTTACTAAGTGTACTAGCAGATTTTTATACATAATAATATTTCCTTTTTCCTATTGTGTTCATTCTAGTCTTGGGTTGTGTCTCCATCAAGTGGTATTAGAGCAGGTTTTCCTAAGTGTGTAGATAGAGCGCCGACTGTGAGGTAGTTTCCACCAAGATTGTGTGGTTGTGGGTTTCAGTCAAGAAGTTTCCTCCATGAAGAGAACATGGTGGAAGGGCTAGATTTGTTAATCCTAAGGAGGCTAGAGCCCTCTAGAGGCAAGTTCAAGCATTGTAGGAGGAGATCTACGGAGGAATGAATGTCACCTCAGGCGACGAAAGTGAGGAGGAAAATGAAGAAGAAGAAAATATTGGATGGGAAGGGGAAGGCGAACAAGAAATCCCAAATTAGGTAGAGGAGAGGATTTTTAGGGTCATTTCTAAGTTTGTAAATGTCATGTCCCCTATTCAAATAATTAAAAAAAATAAACTTAGTTAAGGCAGGCAGGCTCCAAAAAGGTGAAATTTTGGAAAAAGGGGTTAATCTTTGGAAACCAATGGACTAATAAATAAAAATTATTATTAAATTATATTTTATTAACCCCTCTTGGACGTGAGTTAGGGTTATGCCCTCTTTAAAAGGGGTTTGGAGGCATTTTGGGCTCATTCTACATCTTGATTCTTGCTAATTTTCTTGTTGTTCTTCAGAGGCTGCCAAACCTGTGGAGAAGGAGACCCAAGAACGGGAGTTTGCAGGTTTCCAGGAAGGCTAAGGATGGGAGTTTGAAGCCATTCCATGTGCATGCTCATACAGAGTTTGCCCTTGTGCAAAATAGTGCCGATTTGGGTGTTTTCGGGGTTGTTTTTGGTTTGAATTTGGGTTTTCAGTTGAGTGTTTCATATCAGTTTGGTTTACTGTTGTATTTTAGACTTTATGATGTTAAAATAGAGCTGAATATATGTATTGGGTTGTGATTAAACTTCTGAGATAATTTATGAGTGTTTTGTGGTGTTTTCGAGCATTTTTGTGTTAATTTCGGGTGCCCGATTGAGCATAGTTTTGCCCTACATTTGTGATCTATTGTGTAAGGGCTATACAAATCTAGAAATGCCATTTTGTAGGCTGTTATGCTGCTGAAATTTTTTGTAAAAATGTCCATTTTCAGATTTATTAATAATTTGTGAAGTTGTGAAGTTTTTGGCACTAATTTGGACATACCCGATTTGGGTTTTATTGGAGAATTGGCAGATTTTTGTAATATTGGTTGTTTGATTTTAAAGTTCTGATTTGAGGCTGGAAATATCATAAAAATCAGAAAGGGGACATTACAGTGGTATCAGAGCCGTGATCTTGCCAGCCTGAGGGTTTGTAGAAGTTGCATGTCAGTTTTAACAACTACCCAGATCTTGCATGTCAAGTTTTGATAACTACCCAGATCTTGCATGTCATATTTTATGATTGCATGCAACCAAGTGAAAGAGAAAAAAGATATTTGCAGCAAGAAAAGAATAAAGAAATTTTGATCAAACCCCCAGTTGAAAGCAAAAGTACAAAATCCAAGGAAGAAAAAAGTATGGCTGATCCAGATGAGATGGCAAAGAAATTCTTCCAAGACATCCAAAATACTCAGAAGCAAACAGTGGATGGTTTGGCGGAAACTAGAGAGGCTTTGCGAATATTGACAAAAAAATTACAAGGAATTGCATCTATTAATGAGAAAGGGAGCACTTCAGAGGAGCCGAGAAATGGGAGATCCACACCATCTAAATCAACCAAATCTATTTTCTTGCCTGCAGATGAGCCACCAGTACCAAATCCAGCCATTAATCCAGTGGAAGAGGTTACAGGTAATTTGATTACATTAAGAGCTACTTACAATGGCTTAGATGATGACTTTCGTAGTTCAGTTCCTTTTAGAGAATATGTGGATATGATGAACGCTTTGATGCCCAAGAAAGAGAATAGGAGGGAGCATGACACAAGTGGAAGAGAGCTCAAAAATAAAATAAGCAAGTTTACAGCGCCTACTTTTGATGGAACAAATAAAATTTCAGTTAGAGCATGGCTACAAAAATTACAAATTTTTTTCACACTTAACCCCATGAAAGAGAGTGATGCTATTCAATTTGCAAGTCTACACTTGGAAGATGCAGCCTATGATTGGTGGTATCATGGAATGACTACTCAAGGTCACGATCAGGTAACTACATTTGAAGATTTTAGTCAAAGGGTGATAGATAGATTTGACCTCAAGGATGATGAAGAGAACTTTAAAGAATTGTCAAAGTTGAAGCAAACCAAATTAGTCAATGAGTATATAGAAGAATTTCAAAAAGTGGCTGTTATGGTACCTGATATGAGTGAAAAGAGGATCGTTATCTTTTTCTTGATGGTTTAGAAGATTATGTTAAGGGTTTGGTTAAGGCTTTCTCACCCTCAACCTTACAGGAAGCTATCAAAAGAAGCTTGCAACTTGAAACTTGCATGCCTATGAAATCAATCACTAATCAAAAACCCCCAAATCTTTGGCAACATAAGGGAAATTTTCAGAAAAAGACTTTCCCAACACTACCACCAAAAGATGTGACAAATGTGGCAAAAAAGAAGGTAGATGAAGAGACTAGGAGTGAATTACGAAGGAAAAATCTTTGTTTTACTTGTAGAGAACCATGAGTTCCAGGACACAGATGTTTGGGGAAAGGTCAAGTGCACTATATTGAAGTTGCTTCAGAATCTGATTCAGATGAGCATGAGGAATTTCATGATACTAAGGAGGAGGTAGAAGAAGAGAAAGTAAAAGAAATCAGCAAGGATGGCACTTTAGCAGCATTATCAGGAGTCCCAAGATACCATCCCTTCCGAATTCGAGGGGTACTAGCAGGGCAAAGGTTGACTGTTCTTCTTGATAGTGGGGCAACTCACAATTTTATTGATGAGGGATTTGTCATGAAAAGAGGGCTTAAAGAAGAAGATTTTGAGGGATTCAATGTTACTGTAGCTGATGGATTCACTATGCCTTGCACACGGGTGGTGAAATAGCTCAAGATTACCTTAGGAGATTATGAGTTATGTGATGACTTCTATGTGGTTGGTATTGGGGAGACAGATCTTGTATTGGGTGTTCAATGGTTGCACTCTATCAGAGGCTATTACATGAACCATCAAACTATGGAGTTTTAATTTCATTCCAATGGGAAAGAAGTCATATTGAGAGGGTTATCAAATGGAGCACCTAAGGCGGTCTCTGCAAAGAGGATGGAGAGGACTTTTTGAAGAGGATAAGTAACATGGGTAGCAGGAGTCATAATCCAACCAACAAGCTCTCCCAAGAATCAAGGTAATTTCCATTTTGAAATTCAAAATATTCTTGATAAGCATAGTATAGTTTTCAATGACTTGCCTCCAGGATTACCACCAGATAGAGGTTTTGAGCATGTTATAGAGTTAGAACAGGGTGCCAAACCAGTTATAACAACCTCATACCGCCATCCAAGAGGTTATAAGGAAGAAATTGAAAAAACTATTAAAGAACTCCTGGACATGGGATTCATAAGGCCTAGCTCTAGTCCATTTGCATCATCTGTGGTACTTGTCAAGAAAAAGGATGGTACAATGAGAATGTGTATAGACTACAGGGCTCTAAACAAGAAGACCATAAAAAATAGGTATCTCATACCACGCATAGATGAACTCATTGATGAGTTACATGGTGCTGTATACTTCTCAAAAATTGACTTAAGATCAGGCTACCATCAAATCCGAATGAGGAGTGAAGATGTGGAAAAGACTGCTTTCAGATGTCACTATGGGCACTTTGAATTTCTTGTTATGCCATTTGGACTCACTAATGCACCAGAAACATTCCAATCTTGTATGAATAAGGTATTCAGTCAGCATCTTCGAAAATTTGTTTTGGTATTTTTTGATGATATCTTGATATACAGTAAAACATGGGAAGAGCATCTAAAGCACAGAGACACTGTTTTGGGAATCTTGGAGCAGCAATCCTTCTATGCTAAGCTATCTAAATGTGAGTTTGGTTTGACAAAGATCCTATATTTGGGACATATTATAAGCTCTAAAGGAGTACAGGTTGATCAACAAAAAATTTAGGCAATTTTGGATTGGCCTCCACCCACTAATCTTACACAGTTGAGAGGTTTCTTCGGGTTGTGTAGCTACTATAGGAGATTTGCCAAGGGATTTTCTCAGCTTGCTGCCCCCTTGACTGATTTAACAAAGAAAGGAGCTTTTGTTTGGACAGAAGAGGCACAAAAAACATTTGATAAGCTTAAGGAGGTAATGAGTTCATGCCCTGTGCTTGCAATTCCAGATTTCTCTTTACCTTTTGTTGTTGAATGTGATGCTTCGGGAGAAGGTATAGGGGCTGTCCTAACTCAAAGGGGACATCCAATAGCATTTGAGAGTCAAAAATTAAATCAATCAGAGAAAGGGTACTCCATCTATGATAAAGAAATGTTGGCAATCATGCATGCACTTCATAAGTTTAGACAATATTTGGTATGTGGGAGATTCATTGTAAAGACAGACCATAATAGCCTCAGGTTCTTCTTGAACCAAAGGGATTTGAATGATCGTCAACAAAAATGGGTAAGCAAATTGCAAGCTTATGATTTTGATATTGAATACATGAAAGGAAAGAATAATGTGGTTGCTGATGCTCTCTCAAGAAAGCCCACTTTGTGTTCCTTATCATCTATCTCTGCTGATTGGAAAGTCTCCATAATTTTAGAGTATGCTAAAGATTCATTTGCCACCAATATTTTGGATAAGTTAGTGGATGATAACAGGTACAAGGTTGTTGATGAATTGATTTATTACAAGAACAGGATCTTCTTAGTACCAGGGTCAAAAACTAAGGAGAGGATATTGAGGGCCTTTCATGACACACCTTTGGCTGGTCACCAGGGATACTTCAAGACATACAGGAAAATTCGAGAGCGGTTTTCATGGAAGGGTATGAAGGAGGATGTCCTTAAACACATTAAGGAATGTATGGTATGCCAACAAAGCAAGAGTGAGCAAAATTTTCCTGCAGGGTTATTGCAGCCACTTCCTATTCCTGAACAAAAATGGGAAAGTATTTCCATGGATTTCATCACTGGGTTGCCCAAGGTTCAAGGTAAGGATTGCATATATGTGGTGGTAGATAGACTAACTAAGTATGCACATTTCTTTCCTATCACATTTGATTTCAAGGCATCACAAGTGGCCGAATTGTTCTTCAAGGAAATTTTTAGATTACATGGTTTGCCTAGAAACATTGTTAGTGACCGGGACAGTAGATTCCTTAGCTCTTTTTGGAAGGAGCTCTTTCATTTGGCAGGAACTGAACTCACTCCCAGTACTAGCTATCACCCTCAAACAGATGGACAAATAGAGATAGTTAATAAATGGATAGAAGGATATTTGAGGAACTATGTTTCAAATCAACAACATGCTTGGGTGAAATGGTTACACCTAGGGGAGTATTGTTACAATACATCTCATCACATGTCTATTGGTATGCCTCCTTTTCGTTCTCTTTATGGTTACGATGCCCTTTCCTTTGTTGATCTAATACTTTTCGATAGCAGAGTACCCGCAGCAAGTGATTTCATCAAGCAAAGCCAAGACATAATAAGGTCCCTCAAGGATAATCTACAACATGCACAAAACCAACAAAAGATATATGCTGACAGGAAAAGGATTGAAAGATCTTTTGAGGTGGGAGATTTGGTATTTGTTAGGTTGCAGCCATATAAGCAAAGCACCTTGAAGAGAAGTGGGGTAGAGAAACTCAAGCCAAGGTTCTATAGGCCTTATAAAATCATCAAGAAGGTAGGAGAGGTAGCTTATGAATTGGAGCTCCCACCAAACAGAAAAATACATAATATTTTTCATGTATCTTGCTTGAAGAAGGTTCTAGGCCAGCAAACCATAGTATCTACAGAATTACCACCTCTTGATGATGAAGGGAAATTAGTTTTGATACCAGAAGAGATTTTGGATACAAGAGAGAAAAGGTTGAGAAATAGGAGCATCATAGAGCATTTGGTCAAATGGAAAGGATTACCACTAGAGGATGCAACTTGGGAAGGAGAACATATTCTTGAGAATTCCAACCTTCATTGCTTGAGGACAAGCAATATTTGGGAGGGGAGGACTTGTCATGTCCCCTATTCAAATAATTAAAAAAAATAAACTTAGTTAAGGCAGATAGGTTCCAAAAAGGTAAAATTTCGGAAAAAGGGGTTAATCTTTGGAAACCAATGGACTAATAAATAAAAATTATTATTAAATTATATTTTATTAACCCCTCTTGGACGTGAGTTAGGGTTATGCCCTCTTTAAAAGGGGTTTGGAGGCATTTTGGGCTCATTCTACATCTTGATTCTTGCTAATTTTCTTGTTGTTCTTCCGAGGCTGCCAAACCTGTGGAGAAGGAGACCCAAGAATGGGAGTTTGTAGGTTTCCAGGAAGGCTAAGGACAGGAGTTTGAAGCCATTCCATGTGCATGCTCATACAAAGTTTTCCCTTGTGCTGAATAGTGCCGATTTGGGTGTTTTCGGGGTTGTTTTTGGTTTGAATTTGGGTTTTCAGTTGAGTGTTTCATATCAGTTTGGTTTGCTGTTGTATTTTAGACTTTATGATGTTAAAATAGAGCTGAATATATGTATTGGGTCATGATTAAACTTCTGAGATAATTTATGAGTGTTTTGTGGTGTTTTCGGGCATTTTTGTGTTAATTTCGGGTGCCCGATTGAGCATAGTTTTGCCCTACATTTGTGATCTGTTGTGTAAGGGCTATACAAATCTGGAAATGCCATTTTGTAGGCTGTTATGCTGCTGAAATTTCTGTAAAAATGTCCATTTTCATATTTATTAATAATTTGTGAAGTTGTGAAGTTTTTGGCACTAATTTGGACATACCCGATTTGGGTTTTATTGGAGAATTGGCAGATTTTTGTAATATTGGTTGTTTGATTTTAAAGTTCTGATTTGAGGCTGGAAATATCATAAAAATCAGTAAGGGGACATTACAGGAAAAAAACCTAAAATTGATGTGGGTGTATTTTTGGGAAATCTAAAATTTGCTAAGTTGATTGACTGGATCAATGAACAAGAGGAGTATTTTGAGTATGAGGATATTAGAGACCCAGATAGGGTTAAGTTTACAAAGGCCAAAATGAAAGGTCAAGCCAAAATCTGGTGGTGACAGATTC
Source organism: Cupressus sempervirens (assembly GCA_028749045.1). NCBI lineage: Eukaryota > Viridiplantae > Streptophyta > Pinopsida > Cupressales > Cupressaceae > Cupressus > Cupressus sempervirens. The sequence goes on along the minus strand of CM053787.1, from coordinate 799,143,872 downwards.
AACTAGAAAGAAATAGAAGAGGAAATGAGAAAATCACAAGGTAGGATCACATGGTGCACAAACTAAAGAAGTAGTTCATTCCTGTTGATTACGAGCTTGATTTGGTCAAGAAAATGCAAGAGTTAAACCAAGCAAAAAAATTTGTCTAGGAATATATAGAGGAATTTTATTGACTTAATATTAGGACAAGGCATACAGAAGCAAATAAGGAGAAGGTTGCTTATTACCTCAATGGGTTACGACCTAGAATTTAGGAGGAGTTAAGTCTGGTTAGAACGACCAGCATTGAAGAGGCATACTAGTTTGCCCTACAAGTTAAAGAGAAGCTAAGAAAAAGGTTTGAAGGAAGGAAAAGAGGGCACGGTCAAGGAGGAACGGGCGGTGGTAGGTCATCTGGAGGACAAAATGAGACTCAGAAGAAAAATGAAGATATGGGTACTAGCAAGAACCAAAGGAATGAGGGTTTCAACTGCTCCTATAATCAAAACTTTGGAGATAAGAGAGGAAGAGGTAGAGGATGTGGACAAGGTTTAGGAAGGTGAGGCTTTTGTGGTACCTATTTTCATTGCAATGACGAAGGTCATCATTCCTTTGAATGCCCTCAATGACAATGAAGGATAGATAGTGTAATACCCCAAAATTGGCTCATTGCCATTATACCAATTTTGGTCTATTTCTGATAATTTCTAAGTCCTATTTTAATAGGCAATTCTCATTCTGCTATTTGCTACTTGACTTAATTGTCAGATGCAGAAAACCCTAATCTGCACTCATCATGTTTCTTATTTAATTCCTATAGTACGTACTCATATTAGTTGCATTAAACCGACTTAATTTAATTATAATTTAATTATTAAGTATTTATACTTTAATTAAATTAAAAATTATATCTTAAAGCTAATGTATTATGGAATTAAATTTATTTAATTTAATACGCCTATCTTGATTAATTAAATTTAATTATTTAATTAGATGGGAAAGGTATTTCTAATTAATTAAATGAAATTAATTAATTAAATGGAGTATCTACTTCTAATTAATTAAACAAAGTTATTTAATTAAATGGGAAGTCATTCTTAATTAATTAAATGAAGTTATTTAATTAAATAAGAAAAGTGTCTCCAATTAATTAAAGATTATTTAATTAAATAGAAAAAGTGATTATGAGAGCATATCTCATTTTATTAAATTAAATATCTCAACAAAATCTCTCTTCAGTTCAAAAAGGGAAATTTCCAGTTCATTATTGATCAAAAATGAGTTAAATCACTTGACTCCCTTTTTTACTCAAATTAAAACAGTTAACTCAAAATTAAATCTGTTAACTCCCTTTAATTTGGGAATCTCTCTTTATGACTGAACCTCATCTTCAATCTTGACTGTTGATCCGAATCGATCTCAACCGTTGATGGATTCCAGGATAGTCTATTTAAGAGAATTTCATCTCTTCATTTTAAAGGATGAATTTGGAGAATTTACATCGAATTGCTGCAGGAATTCATACTCACATTTGCTCATACTTTTTACATGCATTATGCATTCTTAGTTTAAATTCATTTAGCTTAATATGCATATGATTAATCTAGTTTCCTTTACTTGTTCTTATATTAGAATGCATTTCTCATTCTAGATTAATTTCATTTCTTAAATCCTTCGTTCTTAGAGGGTTTGGTTGCCTACACCTTGATTCTGAGGATATTAACAGGCAAAATCCCTTTAGATAGAAGGCAACAGGTCACTTTGCAGGGCAAATCTTGGATAAACAATCTCATGTTCATTCTAGGATAAATTCGCAAATAAAGATCGTGTTGAAGTGTGTATGTTAGCATAGGCCGTATTTTCAATTAATTAAATTTAATTATTTAATTAAATGGGAAAGGTATTTCTAATTAATTAAATGAAATTAATTAATTAAATGGAGTATCTACTTCTAATTAATTAAACAAAGTTATTTAATTAAATGGGAAGTCATTCCTAATTAATTAAATGAAGTTATTTAATTAAATAAGAAAAGTGTCTCCAATTAATTAAAGATTATTTAATTAAATAGAAAAAGTGATTATGAGAGCATATCTCATTTTATTAAATTAAATATCTCAACAAAATCTCTCTTTAGTTCAAAAAGGGAAATTTTCAGTTCACTATTGATCAAAAATGAGTTAAATCAGTTGACTCCCTTTTTTACTCAAATTAAAACAGTTAACTCAAAATTAAATCTGTTAACTCCCTTTAATTTGGGAATCTCCATTTATGACTAAACCTCATCTTCAATCTTGACCGTTGATTCGAATCGATCTCAACCGTTGATGGATTCCAAAATAGTCTATTTAAGAGACCTTCATCTCTTCATTTTAAAGGATGAATTTGGAGAATTTACATCGAATTGCTACAGGAATTCATACTCACATTTGCTCATACTTTTTACATACATTATGCATTCTTAGTTTAAATTCATTTAGCTTAATATGCATATGATTAATCTAGTTTCCTTTACTTGTTCTTATATTAGAATGCATTTCTCATTCAAGAATAAATTCATTTCTTAAATCCTTCATTCTTAGAGGGTCTGGTTGCCTACACCTTGATTCTGAGGATATTAACAAGCAAAATCCCTTTAGATAGAAGGCAATAGATCGCTTTGCAGGGAAAATCTTGGATGAACAATCTCATGTTCATTCCAGGATAAATCTGCAAATAAAGACCGTGTTGAATTGTGTGTGTTAGCATAGGCCGCATTTTCACATATACATTTCTGGCACCCACCGTGGGGTAGGAAAATCAAAATTTTTGGCCTCTTTCTATTTTTTTTTAATCATTTTTTTTGTTCTCTGTCCATACTGTTCAGTACAGATTCGGGAATCTTCTTGGAAACTATTTATTTTCACGTGAAGATTCTTTCCCCATCGCATGAGAAAGTTCTTTGGCGGGCAAAATTTTGCGCGAGACCTGTTTCTGTGTGCGAGCTGAATTCAATTTTGCACGAGCGAAATTTGATATCACACGGGCTGTAAAACTTCTTCGCGCGAGCGAAATTTTCATTTCGCGCAGGCCGTAAAACTTTTTCGTGCGGACTGTCAAGAATTTCGCGCGAAACTCTGATAGAGGCATGTTTTTTACATTGATTTAAATGTTTTCTGATTTTTCTACTGATTGTTTGCAGTTTCTAGTGTTTCTATATTTTCTAATTTTTTTTAAACAACATAGCAGCAGTTTGCGGGACAACGAAAAAAGCATGCTAAAGTTGCCAGAAATGGGTAAAATCTACTAAGCACATTGCGAGGATTGATGCAGAGCCACACTTTGGAAAACTCAAGAGGAATCAGTCACTCAACTGAGTTGCTTCAAGGGGCATCTACAACCTTCAGGATCACAAACTAAAATCAGATTCAAAACAAAACTTTGAAAATAAATCTCCCAAAATGTCTTTTCCATCCACTAAATCCATTAAACAAAACGCTTAAAAGAAATTGCCCAGAAAATACATTCTTGCTGCCTCCGGATAGTCCTGCACTCAAACATGAATAACTTTTGAACCAGAGAAGATTTACTCAATCCAATCGTTGATATTTTTCACAACTAGATTTTAAACAAGATATAAAAATTTGAGAGAAATCCAACGGTTCAAACTTGAAATATAGACCGCGCATCATAGTACATTTTTCTGCAAAACATTTCTTCATGCTGTCTCTAGATAGACCTGCACTCAAACATGAATAACTTTTGAACCAGATCAAAACTCTTCGATCCCTCTGGTGAAGATGGGTGCAATTAGGCCTACAACAACATATCCAAAGCTCATCAAAATCCAACAGCGCATTTGGGAGATATTAGCCACGCACTGAGACTAATTTTAGCAAACATACCGAATTCGACCCAAAACTAACACTTGTCTCTTTCCCTTTCTTCCTCTCTAAAAATTGACTCCCTAAATAAAGAATATGAAATGTCCCTATCCAAGAATAGGAGACTGTTTTATGAATATTCCTGTTGCCAACTATCTATCCTTTTTTAGGATATGATTAGATTCTTAAATCATTGCACACTACTAACTCCACTAAAACAAACACACATGGTCCTAAGTGGCTATATTTGAAGAGTTTATCATTTCATTCCTCCATTTATGCCACCACATTGTAGGACATTATTACAAACTTCAAAAACTAAAAATATTTAAAACATAACATTAAATTTCTTATTACACTTTCAACAATGTTGTCTCCTATAGCGTTTTTCTTCTTTGCCACTGCAGCATACTCCCCTATAGAATGAATCTCAAGTCCTCTTGAGATGATGTGTTGTAGAAATGAATCTCATTCTTCTTTCAAACTTTCCAATTTCTTTGAACTATGATGAGCATATCTACAAGAAAAACAAAGATAATATCCAACTTCTCCACATTGTAGCTTTGATTCTTTAATGCTGTAAATGTCAAAGAAAATTCTCCAGCATGATTCACTATACATGAAATTTGCATCCCAGCATAAACATTATTAGAAGAAAACATATCATCAGCATTAAGATTATTTGAGTTCTCTTTTTGAATATGAGCTTCCTTATACACCATGTAATGTGCATCATATCTATCTTCATCAATAGTAACCATAAACTTATCTGCTTCTTGACTATCAACTAGTTTCACATCTTGAATCTTAAGAATCGTATTTATCTCTTCTTCTTTTATTAAACATTTATCATCATCTTGATCTTCTGTAGTAATCTCACTTTCAAATATCTCTTTCTTATTACAACTTTTCTCAAGAACAATAATAGTATTGCACTCTTTCCTTTCTTCTTCAAGCTGAGTTTCCATACTACCAGCATGCCTTTTCCATTCTCCCACGATAGCTGAAATTTTTTCTCATAAATTAGATTCTTCTTTAGAACTTGCTGCTACACAATCTTTATCTCCATCCTCATGCCATTGCTCTTGACATTTCACTACAGCATGCATTTTGAAGGCTTCATTATTTTCCTCCAAACTCTCTTTCATAGGAGTACCTTTCAGCATTGTACTCATCTCTATTTTTAAAGGACACATTACTGTTCCAACCATAACTTTATCACACTCAAATCCCATAGGACTTTCCTCTTTATTCTTCTCATCAACATTTACTTGTTGCACTGCTTCTTGCTGCAATTTATCTTCTTTCTGCTCTTCATGTTCTTTCCCTTCCAAAGGACAACTTACATCTATCATTGTTGAGATTTCTGTACCAACTTCACATACATCTGCACTCTTTATGACTACCTTCTCTGTAGTTTCATTTGCCTCTACCAAAACTTCTTTCACTTCCTCTTTCACTTCATCATGCATTGGAAATGCTATCCTATCAATAAGACCTATTATTCTTAATTGCTTCCATGTTGTATCATCCTTCAATGGAAGCAAAACTATCTTCTTCCCATTCTTGTTGACGGTATATGTGTTCTCTCTACAATCATATATGGTTGACCTGTCATATTTCCATGCTCTTCCCAAAATCAAGTGACAATCTTTTTAAGGTATAATATCACATTCAATGGTATCAAAATATAGTCCACTATTAAAAGAAACATATGACTTTTCAAAGACATCAATCCATTGTTCATCTCCTAACCCATAAGCTCTATAAGGTAAATCATGAGGTACTCTTGGAAGATTTAGTTTCTCAACCATTTCTACTAAGATTATATTTTCAAAGGAACCACTGTCAACTATAACTTTGCATACTTTATTCTTGCACTTGCACTTTGTTCGGAATATAGAATGTCTTTGGCTATAGCTTTGTCTTTTTGCTTCTTCTTCTTCCATTATTCCTCAGCTAGGTTATTTTCTTCTTATCTAGTCTCCTAGACTTCTTCTCAGGCTCTTCTCTCAATCTTTCACAAACAACAATTTTCCTTACTCAAATCTTTTACTATGCTCTGATACCAAAAATGATGCAGAGCCACACTTTGGAAAACTCAGGAGGAATCAGTCACTCAACTGAGTTGCTTCAAGGGGGATCTACAACCTTCAGGATCACAAACTAAAATCAGATTCAAAACAAAACTTTGAAAATAAATCTACCAAAATATCTTTTCCATCCACTAAATCCATTAAACAAAACTCTTAAAACAAATTGCCCAGAAAATACATTCTTGCTGCCTCCGGATAGACCTGCACTCAAACATGAATAAATTTCGAACCAAAAAATATTTACTCAATCTAACCATTGATATTTTGCACAACTATATTTTAAAAAACATATAAAAATTTGAGAGAAATCCAATGGTTCAAACTTGAGATATTGACCACGCATCAGAGTACATTTTTCTGCAAAACATTTCTTCATACTGTCTCTAGATAGACCTGCACTCAAACATGAATAACTTTCTAACCAGATCAAAACTCTTCGATCGCTCTGGTGAAGATGGGTGCAATCAGGCCTACAACAACATATCCAAAGCTCATCAAAATCCAACAGTGCATTTGGGAGATATTAGCCACGCACTGAGACTAATTTTAGCAAACATACCGAATTCGACCCAAAACTAACACTTGTCTCTTTCCCTTTCTTCCTCTCTAAAAATTGACTCCCTAAATAAAGAATATGAAACATCCCAATCCAAGAATAGGAGACTATTTTATGAATATTCCTGCTGCCAACTATCTATCCTTTTTTAGGATATGATTAGATTCTTAAATCATTGCACACTACTAACTCCACTAAAACAAATACACATGGTCCTAACTAGCTATATTTGAAGAGTTTATCATTTCACTCCTCCATTTATGCCACCAAATTGTAGGAAATTATTACAAACTTCAAAAACTAAAAATATTTAAAACATAACATTTAATTTCCTATTACATTTTCAACAATGTTGTCTCCTATAATGTTTTTCTTCTCTGCCACTACAGCAAGGATCACCAAGTAATCTTCCTTAGCTAATAACACTTCATTTGGGGCTAAAACGAACATCTCTTGTGTCAAGCTTCTGTGTGTATTTTATTTCATGTTTTCATTTTACAACACATGCATAATTTGATACTAGGTTGTGATCTCTATTAGTTTCATTTAGCAGGCTTAGTCTTTAAGTGATAGATCTAATTAGCTATCTTGCGTTATTGGACTCGCTAATTCGCTGACCCCTCGTTCGACCCTATGGTTGCAAGCTCAACACCATGTTAAATAGGGGAGGGGTCTACAGGACATAAGCATTAAAGGCTCCACAAGGCAACCCTTTTGTGCTTTCTAGAACTCACTCATTTTTGAGTTGTGGACTCGTTTTGACTTGTTTGAGAGGTTAAATGTTCTACATCTTTGGACTCACCTCACATTAGTTAAAGCGTTAAGTGTACCACCTTGTGCTTTTTTTGATTACTTTTAGATAGATTTGTTTTCAAGAATTAACATCTGTACACACATAGTAATTAAGCCCCCATGAACACTATTCGTGGATCTTGAGGGAGTGGGTTCCTAGTGAAACTCCTCTCTAAGACAAATTCCTTATGGGTGGGGAGGATACTTTGAGCATCTCATAGATAGATGAATCTTCAACTTGTTGATTAAGGCATCCTTTCTCTAGAGGGGTTGATAGATCACAGGAAGATGATATCATAGATCTTTAAGAGATAATCTTAGTTTAGAGTGTCGGATTAATCTGGTTGTTTTGATTGGGCCAAAGGTGAAAAAGTGTCAAAACCTTGAATCTGGAAGCTAAGTCCCCTTGTGGTATACTATTGTGAGTCGGTCACCTTTAGAGAGGGTTAACCGTAGCAGACAATCCCTCTACAGGGAAAACTGTGTTGACGGAACCTCAAGCGGTAATAGCCATTTTCCCCATGGTAGTGACAACCGCTATATAAATGTCCTTGTGGAAGAAATCTCCACGGGTGTGGTTAATTATGGGTTGTCAGATCTCCCTAGCAGCTCTTGAAGATTAAGTTCTCAGACTATGCCAAAACCTCAGTGCGCCGAGATTGGAGATCACCACAAATTAGGAATCTTTTTTACCAAAAGGATACTGAGATAGGTAGGAGTCCTACATTCTCAAACACAATGTATGATCCTTTCTCCACGAATCCTTTTGAAATGCAACATACGGAAATCAAACAAGTTCCTATAATGACTAATCCTGAACCTAAACGGGGTAGTCATAGTTGATATCAAGAACAATCTAGGGATGATAAGGAGAAAGAGAAAGAAGATAACATTGATGAAGAACAAGAAGAGGTGGAAATCCTTCCTGAACACCTAGCAAGATGTCAAAAAGACAAAAACTTTTAGAAGGTCATGGGAATCTTACTCCACAAAGAGAAAGAAAAGTACTTTCTCAAACTCGCCCAAGAGGGGGCTAAACTACCCACACATTTCAATGTGGAGACCATTATCACATGTGAAGAAGAAACTGAGACCACTAAACTCAAAAAACAACTAAAAATCATGCAAGACCAATTGGCTCAGATGATGCATGAAAAAGAGAAACCCAAAAAGACATATACATTGGATGCTCTTTGCTCATTCCCATTTGACAAAAGTATAAACATGCCGCCTTTTCCACGAGGCATAGAATTGCCCATAATGACAAATACTTTGGTATTACTGATCCCCAAGATCACTTACGAGAATTTGGTGCTTTATCTATCGAGTTTATACACAATCAAACGTACCTCATGTGTTTATTCCCTAGAAGCCTAGGTGGTCAAGCCTTGGAGTGGTTTTCACATTTACCTCCTGGTATCAAGATGTTTGACGAAATTGCTAACTCATTTGTTCAGCAATATTCTCATAACATTCAACATCCTATAAATATTCAAGATCTATGCAACCTTAAAAAGAAGGTTGGTGAGCCTTTTCTCACTTTCCTCCAACGGTGGAGACAACTTTACACTAAGTATTCTCGTAAAATCTCAGAAATGGAGAAGCTCGACATTTTCACTGATAACCTCTTACCTGATTTCAAGTATAGAGTCCAACTACAAGGTCCACGTACCTTTGAAGACATGATTAGATAGGCTATCTGTATCAAAGAATTTATGGTCAAGAAAGGTGAACTCACTCTTCAGAGAGACACCAAACAAGGTTCCACTTCCAACAGGGATAAAACCAAACATGTCAACAAGAACTGAGAAATTGTACATGATGGGGTTTTTGATAATGTTACACCTAAACCTACTAAAGCAGCATTTAATCTCACAGACTGTTTCAAAGCAGCCAAAAATGCTGAGAAGCCCCCTCTTAAAAATAAGGCGTCTGGAAACAAACCAAGAAACTCGTGGGCCGCGCGACCCAAGCAAGAGTATATGCCTTTAGGAGAACCTTTGGATGTAGTTTACAAAACATTGCTACAACATAAGCTTATCTCACCAATGGATAAACCTCGTCCCTATGATCTACAGCCACGTCCACCATGGTGGAATGAGACCTCATTTTGTGAGTATCACCAAAACAAGGGACACAAAACCAGCAACTGTATAAACTTATGTCATAAAGTCTAGGACATGATTGATGCTGGTGAACTTGTGGTAGATGGACATAACAAAAACTCGAACCACAAGGCGTTCAAAGAGCCTTTCCCAGCTTATGAAAAAGGAGAGGCTTTGAAACCAGAACCCTACAATAAGGTCAACTATACGTATTCCAATGATGATAATGTCATTCACATGGTTTAACCTGTAGATTCTGAATACTGCGACGTTATTACCATAAAGGGCAAGCAAGATAACGACAAACCCAAGGCACCATTTGTCTTGAAAGGCCCTACTTCCAATAAGATGGATAATGCATCTTCGCAACACTATGCTCATGTTGTTACTCACTCTCATGCGAAGTTGGTGCTCAAAGGCCCAACACCTCCTACTTCAAATCTTGAACAACACAAAGACAAAGCCCTTGCTGGTCCATCTGGTAAAGGTGCAAAACACACAATGAATTCGACTGCAACCAGTTATAGTGTTCTCGATCAGTTAAAATGAACTAATGCTCAAATTTCCATCTTTGAGCTGCTTAAAATTTTGCCTTCTCATAGGCAAATTCTGGACAAAGCCCTCACTGAGGCAAATGTTCCTCAAGATCTTGATCTTGAGCGATTCCAATCCATGGTAGGTCACTTGACCTCACCTCATCTTATGACCTTCTCTGAGGAGGATGACAATTCACTGAATCACCCACACAATCAGCCTCTACTCATTAAGGTTATGATCAACCAGACACGTGTTCGTCGGGTACTCATTGACAATGGCGCTGGCCTAAATATTGTCTCTGCTGCTCTACTTAGACAATTGGATTATTTTGAGGACTTTTTTGATCCTTGATGAAAGATCACTATTAAAGTGTAAGATGAAGTAGAACGAAAGTCACTGGGTCTGGTGACTTTACCAATTCATGTCGGTCCTGTTGAAAGGGATGTCACCTGTCAGGTACTTGACATTCCCTTAGCCTACAACATTCTATTGGGATGGCCATGGATACATGAGATGTGCATTGTGCCATCCACATACCACCAATGCATTAAATTTCCATTTCATGGCTATGAAGTCACTATTCTTGCTACTACTAGCTACACTTGCAATATGCTCAAAGCTGCTGATTCTTTCGTCCCTGCTAACCGTGAGTCTACTGATTGTTACAACAATAAGCTAAAACAAATTGAGTAGTCTTTTAAATTGAAAGAAACTGGTATGGGAGAATACCACATGGAACCAGTGTTGTCATTAACATCTATTCCACAGTCCCCTCGACATTTTGGGAGACCCTCAGTACCAAAGAAGCCATTCGTGTTGACACCTCAGACCAAGTTTAATTTCTCTTTTGTCAAAGCAACAGTTCCCTTAGAAGATGAAAGAGAAAATAGAGCCATTGCTGCATGGCTTTACAAAGAAGAGTCTCCAGTAGACCTAACAGAACAAACTCGAGAAATTACTCCTAAGAAGTATGGACCTGGTTTTAAGCTTATGAAGCATTTTGGCTACAAGGGAACTGGCCCTATTGGGTGAAATAACAATGGTTTAATAGATCCAATCAAAGCAACAGATCAGAGCAACAGTGACACACCTGATTCCAAGATGATTTGTTCTATTATAGGACAGGAATCATCTCGCTACCATCACATCTATTCCTACCCTTGCAACCAAACCATTCCATACGGTCTAACCCAGAATGAGAAACGTTACCTAATCTGTAACGCTTCACATTATGTCATTATTGCTAATGATCTGTATAAGAGAGGTCTCGACGGAACACTCCTTAGGTGTTTAGAACCCGACGAGTCCAAACGTGCACTAAATGACGTTCACGAAGGCATTTACGGATCTCATTCCAATGGCCTGACACTAGCTTGCAAACTCCTTCGTGCTAGTTACTACTGGCCTAAAATGGAGCAAGAAGCTATTAAGTATGCTAGGTCCTGCAAGCAATGTCAACTACACGAGAATCTCATTCACGCTCTAGCCAGAGAGCTGATTCCCTCTACTACAACATGGCCATTTCAACAATGGGCATTTGACTTGGTCGGCCAGATTCATCCAACCTCTTACAATGGACATAAGTTCATTATTACCGCTACAGATTATTTCACAAAATGGGTAGAGGCAGTCCCTCTCACAATTGCTAATGGAAAAATTGTAGCGCTTTTTATCGCAAATTACATCATCTGTAGATATGGTGTACCATCCTCAATCATCACTGATAATGGAGGACAATTGAAAAATAAAGACCTTAAGGAACTATGTAAGAAATTCAAGATTACACAACATTGGTCTTCTATTTATTACCCCCAAGGTAATGGTCAAGCTGAGGCATCCAATAAGGTGATCCTCAAAATTCTTCATCACACAGTCAGTAAATCAGGGAGATATTGGCATCTCTAGATAAATCTAGCTCTGTGGGCATATAGGACAAGCATTAGAACTCCAATGGGCACAACTCCCTTTGCATTGGTGTATGGGGCAGATGCTGTACTTCCGATAGAAGTTGAGATTCCTACCTTGAGGACCTCTATGAAAGGTCTTATTACTGATGACGACTATAGGATAGCTGGGCTTGAAGAGCTTGTCTTACTAGATGAACGACGACGAGTGGCATGTGATCATCTACAAGCATATCAACAAAGAATGGCACGAAGCTACAATCAAAAAATTAGGCCACGTGACTTCCAGCTGGGTGACCTTGTTCTAAGAGAGAATCCTAAGAATCAACAACAACAAATGCAAAAGGGAAAGTTTGAACCAAACTGGCTAGGTCCTTACATCATTACTGCAGTATATGGATCTGACGCCTATCAGCTTTCTACAACCGAAGGAGGAGTGCTTAAAGAGCACATCAACACTCTCCACTAGAAGCGGTTTTACAGTTGATTTAATCTTAGAAAGTTCTCTGTACATATCTAAATTCTTGAAAAATCCTAAAAATCAAAAAAAAAAAAAAAAAGGGAGAATCCTGCCAAGAAGGTGAAAACCTAATAAACAGGCGCCTCTTGTTCCCAATGCTCCATCTTATAGCGCATCTCCTGGCTATTTTGTATAGTTGCTTTCATGCTTTCGCATTCCTTCTTTTCATGCTCATGTATCCATGGATTGGGTCTTGTCACAGCTCGGGGGCATTCCCCCCCTTAGTGTCACTTTTTCGAGATTCTCCTCGTAAAATCTCTTTCGTGATAGTCACCAGTGATTCTCATTGTGTCTGCCTACTGTCACAAGGGTCACTTTTTCGAGATTATCCTCATAGAATCTCCTTTGTGAAAGTCACCAATGATTCTCACTGCATTTTCCTACTGTCACAAGTGTCACGCTTTTCTAGATTCTCCTCATAGAATCTCTTTCGCAACAGTCACTAGTTTGTTTCAACTGTGTCTGCCTACTATTGCTAAGTTCATGTCTCCAGATTCCTTTATGGAAGGTCTTTCTTGTCTCAGTCACCAGTCATCCTGGTTGTGTCTGTATACTATCGCTCAAACCTTCTTAGGTTCTTCATCATGAAGATTCCTCTTTGACCTCAGTCACCAGTTGTTCGGACTGCGTCTGCCTACTATCGTCACCCTACTGAAGAAATTTATCTCAAACATGTTTGGACATTGACACTTAACATCAATCCCAAAAATACTGAATTTAAAAATGATATCTTGTTTGGATATGCTGAGCTTTTCCTTTGTTTTCTTTGTTTTTGCTTTATCATATCTCCTCGAGCAACTCAATGATGTCATCTTCGATTAGGGAAGTAATGGCTAGGGGCATGATATTTTTCTTTGCTTTCTGTTTGCGATTTAGTTCCAATAAATTGATATATTCCTATGAGAGGGGTGTCCACTATTAGAGCCTCCATCTCATATTAGATGGCCATGTGTACCTTGACTCCTTTTATATGAATACACCAATGACGTTGGTTCTTCTCCTTGTTTGTTGGAGTGAACTCTTCATGCTCTAGTACAAACTGATACTCGTCCTACTAAGTGAATGTACGGGTCACTGCGAGTATATCTAGCGCAATTTTGTCTTAGGTTATGAATGAAAGGTTCATTGCAGATAGAATAAATACTGAATACTTAGCATAAGAAAAATCTCCTGTGTGTTTGGTGTGCCTGTCATGCAAGCAACATTTAGGTCATCCTAGCATTCATGCTTTGATGCTTATGTTAACTTGCTACATTAAAAGGGACAAATGTTCTGGTCATTCTGGCTTCTTGTGCCTCGAATGCTTACATTTAATCCCGACATCCCAATAACATATGTTATATTCATATTTTCATGATTTCAATGTCAGTGAGAATTGTATAACATACGAGCTTTATTTTATATCCAATGATGATAAATCATCGAGGCTTGGTAACTAGACCTAGGGTTGCAATTAACATAGTCTTGCATTACATACTCTATTTGCATTAGCATGCAATTCGATGGTAATTCTGTTCATACTTCACATTATCAGATTCTTCCACGGCTGCACAAGTGTTTGATTCTCGATTCACACTCCTCGATAGAATACCTGTGATTGTCAAAAAAAAAAAAAACATGCAACACTACATGAGATATCAGCCCATAAATATGCTTTCTATCTAAGTACAACATACATCTCATGTACATCAAATTATAACAAAACAAAAAATGACATGTACACAGGAGTACTTGGCTCAAAATCTCATATATATATATATATATATATATATATATATCTATCAAAAGAATGGGTCAGTACAAAAATGGGTGCTACTCTAGCGCAATTGATCAAAAATGATACATGTGGTGCTGACACACCAGTCGATACATAGCCAGGGATCAAAATCAAAAATCAAGCACAGAGCATCTAACTCTATCCTAAACCCTCACCTGCAGGAGGAGCAGGGGCAGCAGGTGGCAGAGGTGATGGTGGAATGTCTGGCCTAATAGGAGGTCGTGCGCCACTAGACTCTCGTGCATACTGAGAATATCGCTACACCTGGAGAGTCTAATTTGGCACGGCACTGGTGTATGCAGCATAGTAATATGCAGCCCAAGCAGACTAGAAACGGATCTCATCCTGTGCTAGCTCCAGCCTCCACTCTGTAGTCTCTACGTGCTCTCTCTGACGATCTATCTCTCATTATCGCTCTACCAGCTTCGCATCCCTGACTGCCAACGCAATCTATAACTCTCCCAACTGTCGGGAGGCTGCACGAACCTGCTCTTAGTACTGCCATACCGCATCCTGTACCCCACTTGCTGACTGATCTGGCATATCCTCATCGATCATCTCTAGTGGAGGTACCTATGGCTGTGGAGGCACCTGCTGTTGTGGGACCTCCTGCTGAGGGACCTGCTCCTCTGTCCTCTACCTCCTCCGCCGACTATATCCTGCCCCACTACGCCTGGCACCTAGATCTGATCCCATCTGACGTGGGGGAATCTGTATCTGCTGTAAACAGTGCTAGACCTGTGGTGGCACCTGTGGTTGTGCCTGCTGCTGCTGGGGCACTTGTCCCTGTCCCTGTACCTACCCTTCTATCCTCACTGGATCTGTAAAACGTGGATATGGATGACTAATAAAAAATGCTTGATATGCAGGCGTCATCCCAGCATCTGCTACCGCCGAAAAGTAGTCCCACTGAATTGTAGCTAAGTTGCGGATGTCTATCATGGATTTTCCTAGGTCCATCCATGGAGGCCATCCCCGCTCAATATCATTCTGCACCCTGGCATAGGCACAATACTCTACTGAAATGTCCTGTGGTCGGCCATACTACTGCCACACTTGTGAGATCACAAATCTCTCTATGACTAATGTCGTCCTCCCTGCCAACGGTTGAGAACTAAACATCCAAGGTAGCTCTCTTGGGGCATCATCCTAGTCCTCTGTCTCTCTCCAGGGTCGCCATATAACAGACACCAGGTCATCGAGATGTGTCTGCCAGTACTCAGTCTTACCTAGGTGGGCTTGGGTAATATGCCCTCGATATCTGTAGATGTACGGCTCCATGAGCTCTCGAGAATCGTCAAAAATTGGCCTACATACAGGGAGATGCTCCCAGGCCCAGATCTGCAGAACATAAACACCCACTGCCATGGTCTTCTTCTCATGGAAGATGACCTCATGCATCTCGTGAAAAAGATGGGCCAACATGCACTAACCCCACCCGAAGATCTCAGGTGCCTCAACCATCCTACAGAGCATGACACCCCATCCACTCTCCAACCCATGTTGTCCCCTATTAGGACATAGGAAGAAGCTCAAGAAAATACCTAGTACGGATGCCAACCTGTGTGTGGGTCCATAGGTATGCATCAACTCATCCCAGCTGATGGCTCTGTCTCTTGATAGCTCTCTCCCAAACACAATGGAAAGTGCCTCTGTCCCTAATCGAGGCCTGCACCTTGATTCTGAGGATATTAACAGGCAAAATCCCTTTAGATAGAAGGCAATAGATCGCTTTGCAGGGAAAATCTTGGATGAACAATCTCATGTTCATTCCAGGATAAATCTGCAAATAAAGACCGTGTTGAAGTGTGTGTATTAGCATAGGCCGCATTTTCACATATACATTTCTGGCACCCACCGTGGGGTAGGAAAATCAAAAATTTTGGCCTCTTTCTATTTTTTTTTAATCATTTTTTTTTGTTCTCTGTCCGTACTGTTCAATACAGATTCAGGAATCTTCTTGGAAACTATTTATTTTCACGTGAAGATTCTTTCCCCATCGCGTGAGAAAGTTCTTTGGCAGGCAAAATTTTGCGCGAGACCTGTTTCTGTGTGCGAGCTGAATTCAATTTTGCACGAGCGAAATTTGATATCACACGGGCTGTAAAACTTCTTCGCGCGAGCGGAATTTTGATTTCGCACAGGCCGTAAAACTTTTTCGTGCGGACTGTCAAGAATTTCGTGCGAAACTCTGATAGAGGCATGTTTTTTACATTGATTTAAATGTTTTCTGATTTTTCTGCTGATTGTTTGCAGTTTCTAGTGTTTCTATATTTTCTAATTTTTTTTGAACAGCATAGCAGCAGTTTGTGGGACAACGAAAAAAGCATGCTAAAGTTGCCAAAAACAGGTAAAATCTACTAAGCACATTGCGATGATTGATGCAGAGCCACACTTTGGAAAACTCAAGAGGAATCAGTCACTCAACTGAGTTGCTTCAAGGGGCATCTACAACCTTTAGGATCACAAACTAAAATCAGATTCAAAACAAAACTTTGAAAATAAATCTCCCAAAATATCTTTTCCATCCACTAAATCCATTAAACAAAACTCTTAAAAGAAATTGCCCAGAAAATACATTCTTGCTGCCTCCGGATAGTCCTGCACTCAAACATGAATAACTTTTGAACCAGAGAAGATTTACTCAATCCAACCGTTGATATTTTGTACAACTAGATTTTAAACAAGATATAAAAATTTGAGAGAAATCCAATGGTTCAAACTTGAAATATTGACCACGCATCAGAGTACATTTTTCTGCAAAACATTTCTTCATGCTGTCTCTAGATAGACCTGCACTCAAACATGAATAACTTTTGAACCAAATCAAAACTCTTCGATCGCTCTGGTGAAGATGGGTGCAATTAGGCCTACAACAACATATCCAAAGCTCATCAAAATCCAACAGCGCATTTGGGAGATATTAGCCACGCACTGAGACTAATTTTAGCAAACATACCGAATTTGACCCAAAACTAACACTTGCCTCTTTCCCTTTCTTCCTCTCTAAAAATTGACTCCCTAAATAAAGAATATGAAACGTCCCTATCCAAGAATAGGAGACTGTTTTATGAATATTCTTGTTGCTAACTATCTATCCTTTTTTAGGATATGATTAGATTCTTAAATCATTGCACACTACTAACTCCACTAAAACAAACACACATGGTCCTAAGTGGCTATATTTGAAGAGTTTATCATTTCATTCCTCCATTTATGCCACCACATTGTAGGACATTATTACAAACTTCAAAAACTAAAAATATTTAAAACATAACATTAAATTTCCTATTACATTTTCAACAATGTTGTCTCCTATAGCATTTTTCTTCTTTGCCACTGCAGCATACTCCCCTGTAGAATGAATCTCAAGTCCTCTTGAGATGATGTGTTGTAGAAATGAATCTCATTCTTCTTTTGAACTTTCCAATTTCTTTGAACTAGGATGAGCATATCTACAAGAAAAACAAAGATAATATCCAACTTCTCCACATTGTAGCTTTGATTCTTTAATGCTGTAAATGTCAAAGAAAATTCTCCAGCATGATTCACTATACATGAAATCTGCATCCCTGCATAAACATTATTAGAAGAAAACATATCATCAGCATTAAGATTATTTGAGTTCTCTTTTTGAATATGAGCTTCCTTATACACCATGTAATGTGCATCATATCTATCTTCATCAATAGTAACCATAAACTTATCTGCTTCTTGACTATCAACTAGTTTCACATCTTGAATCTTAAGAATCGTATTTATCTCTTCTTCTTTTATTAAACATTTATCATCATCTTGATCTTCTGTAGTAATCTCACTTTCAAATATCTCTTTCTTATTACAACTTTGCTCAAGAACAATAATAGTATTGCACTCTTTCCTTTCTTCTTCAAGTTGAGTTTCCATATTACCGGCATGCGTTTTCCATTCTCCCACGATAGCTGAAATTTTTTCCCATAAATTAGATTCTTCTTTAGAACTTGCTGCTACACAATCTTTATCTCCATCCTCATGCCATTGCTCTTGACATTTCACTACACCATGCATTTTGAAGGCTTCATTATTTTCCTCCAAACTCTCTTTCATAGGAGTACCTTTCAGCATTGTACTCATCTCTATTTTCAAAGGACACATTACTGTTCCAACCATAACTTTATCACACTCAAATCCCATAGGACTTTCCTCTTTATTCTTCTCATCAACATTTACTTGTTGCACTGCTTCTTGCTGCAATTTATCTTCTTTCTGCTCTTCATGTTCTTTCCCTTCCAAAGGACAACTTACATCTATCATTGTTGAGATTTCTGTACCAACTTCACATACATCTGCACTCTTTATGACTACCTTCTCTGTAGTTTCATTTGCCTCTACCAAAACTTCTTTCACTTCCTCTTTCACTTCATCATGCATTGGAAATGCTATCCTATCAATAAGACCTATACTTCTTAATTCCTTCCATGTTGTATCATCCTTCAATGGAAACAAAACTATCTTCTTCCCATTCTTGTTGACGGTATATGTGTTCTCTCTACAATCATATATGGTTGACCTGTCATATTTCCATGCTCTTCCCAAAATCAAGTGACAATCTTTTTAAGGTATAATATCACATTCAATGGTATCAAAATATGGTCCACTATTAAAAGAAACATATGACTTTTCAAAGACATCAATCCATTGTTCATCTCCTAACCCATAAGCTCTGTAAGGTAAATCATGAGGTACTCTTGGAAGATTTAGTTTCTCAACCATTTCTACTGAGATTATATTTTCAAAGGAACCACTGTCAACTATAACTTTGCATACTTTATTCTTGCACTTGCACTTTGTTCGGAATATAGAATGTCTTTGGCTATAGCTTTGTCTTTTTGCTTCTTCTTCTTCCATTATTCCTCAGCTAGGTTATTTTCTTCTTATCTAGTCTCCTAGACTTCTTCTCAGGCTCTTCTCTCAATCTTT
Organism: Cupressus sempervirens; assembly: GCA_028749045.1. Taxonomy (NCBI): domain Eukaryota; kingdom Viridiplantae; phylum Streptophyta; class Pinopsida; order Cupressales; family Cupressaceae; genus Cupressus; species Cupressus sempervirens. The sequence goes on along the minus strand of CM053787.1, from coordinate 799,124,784 downwards.
CACAAACAACAATTTTCCTTACTCAAATCTTTTACTATGCTCTGATACCAAAAATGATGCAGAGCCACACTTTGGAAAACTCAGGAGGAATCAGTCACTCAACTGAGTTGCTTCAAGGGGGATCTACAACCTTCAGGATCACAAACTAAAATTAGATTCAAAACAAAACTTTGAAAATAAATCTCCCAAAATATCTTTTCCATCCACTAAATCCATTAAACAAAACTCTTAAATAAAATTGCCCAGAAAATACATTCTTGCTGCCTCCGGATAGACCTGCACTCAAACATGAATAACTTTTGAACCAAAAAAGATTTACTCAATCTAACCATTGATATTTTTCACAACTATATTTTAAACAACATATAAAAATTTGAGAGACATCCAATGGTTCAAACTTGAGATATTGACCACGCATCAGAGTACATTTTTCTGCAAAACATTTCTTCATGCTGTCTCTAGATAGACCTACACTCAAACATGAATAACTTTTGAACCAGATCAAAACTCTTCGATCGCTCTAGTGAAGATGGGCGCAATTAGGCCTGCAACAACATATCCAAAGATCATCAAAATCCAACAGTGCATTTGGGAGATATTAGCCACGCACTGAGACTAATTTTAGCAAACATACCGAATTCGACCCAAAACTAACACTTGTCTCTTTCCCTTTCTTCCTCTCTAAAAATTGACTCCCTAAATAAAGAATATGAAACATCCCTATCCAAGAATAGGAGACTACTTTATGAATATTCCTGCTGCCAACTATCTGTCCCTTTTTAGGATATGATTAGATTCTTAAATCATTGCACACTACTAACTCCACTAAAACAAATACACATGGTCCTAACTAGCTATATTTGAAGAGTTTATCATTTCACTCCTCCATTTATGCCACCAAATTGTAGGAGATTATTAAAAACTTCAAAAACTAAAAATATTTAAAACATAACATTTAATTTCCTATTACATTTTCAACAATGTTGTCTCCTATAGTGTTTTTCTTCTCTACCACTACAGCAAGGATCACCAGGTAATCTTCCTTAGCTAATAACACTTCATTTGGGGCTAAAATGAACATCTCTTGTGTCAAGCTTCTGTGTGTATTTTCTTTCATGTTTTCATTTTACAACACATGCATAATTTGATACTAGGTTGTGATCTCTATTAGTTTCATTTAGCAGGCTTAGTCTTTAAGTGATAGATCTAATTAGCTATCTTGGGTTATTGGACTCACTAATCCGCTGACCCCTCGTTCGACCCTATGGTTGCAAGCTCAACACCATGTTAAATAGGGGAGGGGTCTACAGGACATAAGCATTAAAGGCTCCACAAGGCAACCCTTTTGTGCTTTCTAGAACTCACTCATTTTTGAGTTGTGGACTCATTTTGACTTGGGTGAGAGGTTAAATGTTCTACATCTTTGGACTCACCTCACATTAGTTAAAGCGTTAAGTGTACCACCTTGTGCTTTTTTTGATTACTTTTAGATAGATTTGTTTTCAAGAATAAACATCTGTACACACATAGTAATTAAGTCCCCATGAACACTATTCGTGGATCTTGAGGGAGTGGGTTCCTAGTGAAACTCCTCTCTAAGACAGATTCCTTATGAGTGGGGAGGATACTTTGAGTATCTCATAGATAGATGAATCTTCGACTTGTTGATTAAGGCATCCTTTCTCTAGAGAGGCTGATAGATCACAGGAAGATGATATCATAGATCTTTAAGAGATAATCTTAGTTTAGAGTGTCGGATTAATCTGGCTGTTTTGATTGGGCCAAAGGTGAAAAGGTGTCAAAACCTTGAATCTGGAAGCTAAGTCCCCTTGTGGTATACTATTGTGAGTCGGTCACCTTTAGAGAGGGTTAACCGTAGCAGACAATCCCTCTACAGGGAAAACTGTGTTGACGGAACCTCAAGCGGTAATAGCCATTTTCCCCATGGTAGTGACAACCTCTATTTAAATGTCCTTGTGGAAGAAATCTCCACGGGTGTGGATAATTATGGGTTGTCAGATCTCCCTAGCAGCTCTTGAAGATTAAGTTCTCAGACTGTGCCAAAACCTCAGTGTGCCGAGATTGGAGATCACCCCTGTGAGCCATAAAAGTTGCAGAGTCAAGCCATTACTAAATACCTTAGAGAAGCCAACTTTTTTTTTGTTTAGGAATGTGTGCAATGATTACAAAACTCTTGAAAATGTACACAAAATAGCTCTCTTAAGGATTAGCACATACTAAGTCACTTGATTGTTCGTGCGCAAGGTTGCTTTTGCCCTTGCTCATTGTTTTCAGACATGCTTAAAATCACTTGCTTGCTATTTTTTTTACCAAAAGGATACTTGCTTACCTTTTTCTATGCAATCTATATCCAGTTTGGCTAGTGAGGCGTCTTCACGGTCTTCCTCACCTGCAAGGTCATCTCAAGTTCAATGAACATCTTCCAATTTGCAACAAATTAGGAATCTTTTTTACCAAAAGGATACTGAGATAGGTAGGAGTCCTACATTCTCAAACACAATGTATGATCCTTTCTCCACGAATCCTTTTGAAATGCAACATACGGAAATCAAACAAGTTCCTATAATGACTAATCCTGAACCTAAATGGGGTAGTCATAGTTGATATCAAGAACAATCTAGGGATGATAAGGAGAAAGAGAAAGAAGATGAAACTGATGAAGAACAAGAAGAGGTGGAAATCCTTCCTGAACACCTAGCAAGATGTCAAAAAGACAAAACTTTTAGAAGGTCATGGGAATCTTACTCCATGAAGAGAAAGAAAAGTACTTTCTCAAACTCGCCCAAGAGGGGGCTAAACTGCCCACACATTTCAATGTGGAGACCATTATCACATGTGAAGAAGAAACTGAGACCACTAAACTCCATAAACAACTAAAAATAATGCAAGACCAATTGGCTCAGATGATGCATGAAAAAGAGAAACCCAAAAAGACATATACATTGGATGCTCTTTGCTCATTCCCATTTGACAAAAGTATAAACATGCCGCCTTTTCCACGAGGCATAGAATTGCCCATAATGACAAGTACTTTGGTATTACTAATCCCCAAGATCACTTGCGAGAATTTGGTGCTTTATCTATGGAGTTTATACACAATCAAATGTACCTCATGTGTTTATTCCCTAGAAGCCTAGGTGGTCAAGCCTTGGAGTGGTTTTCACATTTACCTACTGGTATCAAGATGTTTGAAAAAATTGCTAACTCATTTGTTCAGCAATATTCTCATAACATTCAACATCTTATAAATATTCAAGATCTATGCAACCTTAAAAAGATGGTTGGTGAGCCTTTTCTCACTTTCCTCCAACGGTGGAGACAACTTTACACTAAGTATTCTCGTAAAATCCTAGAAACGGAGAAGCTTGACATTTTCACTGATAACCTCTTACCTGATTTCAAGTATAGAGTCCAACTACAAGGTCCATGTACCTTTGAAGACATGATTACATAGGCTCTCTGTATCGAAGAATTTATGGTCAAGAAAGGTGAACTCACTCTTCAGAGAGACACCAAACAAGGTTCCACTTCCAACAGGGATAAAACCAAACATGTCAACAAGAACTAAGAAATTATACATGATGGGGTTTTTGATAATGTTACACCTAAACCTACTAAAGCAGCATTTAATCTCACAGACTATTTCAAAGCAGCCAAAAATGCTGAGAAGCCCCCTCCTAAAAATAAGGCATCTGGAAATAAACCAAGAAACTCGTGGGCCGCGCGACCCAAGCGAGAGTATATGCCTTTAGGAGAACCTTTGGATGTAGTTTACAAAACATTGCTACAACATAAGCTTATCTCACCAATGGATAACCCTTGTCCCTATGATCCACAGCCACGTCCACCATGGTGGAATGAGACCTCATTTTGTGAGTATCACCAAAACAAGGGACACAAAACTAGCAACTGTATAAACTTAGGTCATAAAGTCTAGGACATGATTGATGCTGGTGAACTTGTGGTAGATGGACATAACAAAAACTCGAACCACAAGGCGTTCAAAGAGCCTTTCCCAGCTTATGAAAAAGGAGAGGCTTTGAAACTAGAACCCTACAATAAGGTCAACTATACGTATTCCAATGATGATAATGTCATTCACATGGTTTAACCTGTAGATTTTGACTACTACGACGTTATTACCATAAAGGGCAAGCAAGATAATGACAAACCCAAGGCACCATTTGTCTTGAAAGGCCCTACTTCCAATAAGATGGATAATGCATCTTCGCAACACTATGCTAATGCTGTTACTCACTCTCATGCGAAGTTGGTGCTCAAAGGCCCAACACCTCCTACTTCAAATCTTGAACAACACAAAGACAAAGCCCTTGCTGGTCCATCTGGTAAAGGTGCAAAACACACAATGAATTCGACTGCAACCAGTTATAGTGTTCTCGATCAGTTAAAATGAACTAATGCTAAAATTTCCATCTTTGAGCTGCTTAAAATTTTGCCTTCTCATAGGAAAATTCTAGACAAAGCCCTCACTGAGGAAAATGTTCCTCAAGATCTTGATCTTGAGCAATTCCAATCCATGGTAGGTCACTTGACCTCACCTCATCTTATGACCTTCTCCAAGGAGGATGACAATTCACTGAATCACCCACACAATCAGCCTCTACACATTAAGGTTATGATCAACCAGACACGTGTTCATCGGGTACTCATTGACAATGGCGTTGGCCTAAATATTGTCTCTACTGCTCTACTTAGACAATTGGATTATTCTGAGGACTTTGTTGATCCTCGATGAAAGATCACTATTAAAGTGTACGATGAAGTAGAACGAAAGTCACTGGGTCTGGTGACTTTACCAATTCATGTCGGTCCTGTCGAAAGGGATGTCACCTGTCAGGTACTTGACATTCCCTTAGCCTACAACATTCTATTGGGACAGCCATGGATACATGAGATGCGCATTGTGCCATCCACATACCACCAATGCATTAAATTTCCATTTCATGGCTATGAAGTCACTATTCCTGCTACTACTAGCTACACTTGCAATATGCTCAAAGCTGTTGATTCTTTCGTCCCTGCTAATCGTGAGTCTACTAATTGTTACAACAATAAGCTAAAACAAATTGAGCAGTCTTTTAAATTGAAAGAAACTGGTATGGGAGAATACCACATGGAACCAGTGTTGTCAATAACATCTATTCCACAGTCCCCTCGACATTTTGGGAGACCCTCAGTACCAAAGAAGCCATTCGTGTTGACACCTCAGACCAAGTTTAATGGCTCTTTTGTCAAAGCAACAGTTCCCTTAGAAGATGAAAGAGAAAACAGAGCCATTGTTGCATGGCTTTACAAAGAAGAGTCTCCAGTAGACCTAACAGAACAAACTCGAGAAATTACTCCTAAGAAGTATGGACCTGGTTTTAAGCTTATGAAGCATTTTGGCTACAAGGGAACTGGCCCTATTGGGTGAAATAACAATGGTTTAATAGATCCGATCAAAGCAATAGATCAGAGCAATAGTGACACACCTGATTCCAAGATGATCTATTCTATTATAGGACAGGAATCATCCCGCTACCATCACATCTATTCCTACCTTTGCAACCAAACCATTCCATACGGTCTAACCCGGAATGAGAAACGTTACCTAATCTGTAACACTTCACATTATGTCATTATTGCTGACGATCTGTATAGGAGAGGTCTCGATGGAACACTCCTTAGGTGTTTAGAACCCGACGAGTCCAAACGTGCACTAAATGACGTTCACGAAGGCATTTATGGATCTCATTCCAATGGCCTGACACTAGCTCGCAAACTCCTTCATGCTAGTTACTACTGGCCTAAAATGGAGCAAGAAGCTATTAAGTATGCTAGGTCCTGCAAGCAGTGTCAACTACACGGGAATGTCATTCACGCTCTAGCCAGAGAGCTGATTCCCTCTACTACAACATGGCCATTTCAACAATGGGCCTTTGACTTGGTCGGGCAGATTCATCCAACCTCTTCTAATGGACATAAGTTCATTATTACCGCTACAGATTATTTCACAAAATGGGTAGAGGCAGTCCCTCTCACAATTGCTAATGGAAAAACTGTAGCACTTTTTATCGCAAATTACATCATCTGTAGATATGGTGTACCATCCTCAATCATCACTGATAATGGAGGACAATTCAAAAATAAAGACCTTAAGGAACTATGTAAGAAATTCAAGATTACATAACATTGGTCTTCTATTTATTACCCCCAAGGTAATGGTCAAGCTGAGGCATCCAATAAGGCGATCCTCAAAATTCTTCATCACACAGTCAGTAAATCAGGGAGATATTGGCATCTCTAGATAAATCTAGCTCTGTGGGCATATAGGACAAGCATTAGAACTCCAATGGGCACAACTCCCTTTGCATTGGTGTATGGGGCAGATGCTGTACTTCCGATAGAAGTTGAGATTCCTACCTTGAGGACCTCTATGAAAGGTCTTATTACTGATGACAACTATAGGATAGCTGGGCTTGAAGAGCTTGTCTTACTAGATTAACAGCGACGAGTGGCATGTGATCATCTACAAGCATATCAACAAAGAATGGCACGAAGCTACAATCAAAAAATTAGGCCACGTGACTTCCAGGTGGGTGACCTTGTTCTAAGAGAGAATCCTAAGAATCAACAACAACAAATGCAAAAGGGAAAGTTTGAACCAAACTAGCTAGGTCCTTACATCATTACTGCAGTATATGGATCTGGCGCCTATCAGCTTTCTACAACTGAAGGAGACGTGCTTAAAGAGCACATCAACACTCTCCACTAGAAGCGGTTTTACAGTTGATTTAATCTTAGAAAGTTCTCTGTACATATCCAAATTCTTGAAAAATCCTAAAAATCAAAAAAAAAAAAAAAGGGGAGAATCTTGCCAAGAAGGTGAAAACCTGATAAACAGGCGCCTCTTGTTCCCAATGCTCCATCTTACAGCGCATCTCCTGGCTATTTTGTATAGTCGCTTTCATGCTTTCGCATTCCTGCTTTTCATGCTCATGTATCCATGGATTGGGTCTTGTCACAGCTCGGGGGCATTCCCCCCTTTAGTGTCACTTTTTCGAGATTCTCCTCGTAAAATCTCCTTCGTGACAGTCACCAGTGATTCTCACTGTGTCTGCCTACTGTCACAAGGGTCACTTTTTAAAGATTATCCTCATAGAATCTCCTTCGTGAAAGTCACCAATGATTCTCACTGCATTTTCCTACTGTCACAAGTGTCACACTTTTCTAGATTCTCCTCATAGAATCTCTTTCGCAACAGTCACTAGTTTGTTTCAACTGTGTCTGCCTACTATTGCTAAGTTCATGTCTCCAGATTCCTTTATGGAAGATCTTTCTTGTGTCAGTCACCAGTCATCCTGGTTGTGTCTGTATACTATCGCTCAAACCTTCTTAGGTTCTTCATCATGAAGATTCCTCTTTGACCTCAGTCACCAGTTGTTCGGACTGCGTCTGCCTACTGTCGTCACCCTACTGAAGAAATTTATCTCAAACATGTTTGGACATTGACACTTAACATCAATCCCAAAAATACTGAATTTAAAAATGATATCTTGTTTGGATATGCTGAGCTTTTCCTTTGTTTTCTTTGTTTTTGCTTTATCATATCTCCTCGAGCAACTCAATGATGTCATCTTCGACTAGGGAAGTAATGACTAGGGGCATGATATTTTTCTTTGCTTTCTATTTGCGATTTAGTTCAAATAAATTGATATATTCCTATGAGAGGGGTGTCTACTATTAGAGCCTCCATCTCATATTAGATGGCCATGTGTACCTTGACTCCTTTTATATGAATACACCAATGACATTGGTTCTTCTCCTTGTTTGTTGGAGTGAACTCTTTATGCTCTAGTACAAACTGATACTCATCCTACTAAGTGAACGTACAGGTCACTGCGAGTATATCTAGCGCAATTTTGTCTCAGGTTATGAACGAAAGGTTCGTTGCAGATAGAATAAATACTAAGTACTTAGCATAAGAGAAATCTCCCGTGTGTTTGGTGTGCCTGTCATGCAAGCAACATTCAGGTCATCCTAGCATTCATGCTTTGATGCTTATGTTAACTTGCTACATTAAAAGGGACAAATGTTCTGGTCATTCTAGCTTTTTGTGCCTCGAATGCTTACATTTAATCCCGACATCCCAATAACATATGTTATATTCATATTTTCATGATTGCAATGTCAGTGAGAATTGTATAACATACGAGCTTTATTTTATATCCAATGATGATAAATCATCGAGGCTTGGTAACTAGACCTAGGGTTGCAATTAACATAGTCTTGCATTACATACTCTATTTGCATTAGCATGCAATTCGATGGTAATTCTGTTCATACTTCACATTATCAGATTCTTCCACGGCTGCACAAGTGTTTGATTCTCGATTCACACTCCTCGATAGAATACCTGTGATTGTCAAAAAAAAAAAAAAACATGCAACACTACATGAGATATCAGCCCATAAATATGCTTTCTATCTAAGTACAACATACATCTCATGTACATCAAAGTATAACAAAACAAACAATGACATGTACACAGGAGTACTTGGCTCAAAATCTCATATATATATATATATATATATATATATATATATATATATATATATATATATATATATATATATATATATATATATATATATATATATATATATATATATATATATATATATATATATCAAAAGAATGGGTCAGTACAAAAATGGGTGCTACTCTAGCGCAATCGATCAAAAATGATACATGTGGTGCTGACACACCATTCGATACATAGCCAGGGATCAAAATCAAAAATCAAGCACAGAGCGTCTAACTCTATCCTAAACCCTCACCTCCAGGAGGAGCAGGGGCAGCAGGTGGCAGAGGTGATGGTGGCATCTCTGGCCTAATAGGAGGTCGTGCACCTCTAGACTGTCGTGCATACTGAGAATATCGCTGCAGCTGGAGAGTCTCATCTGGCACGGCACTGGTGTATGCAGCATAGTAATATGCAGCCCAAGTAGACTGGAAACGGATCTCATCCTGTGCTAGCTCCAGCCTCCACTCTGTAGTCTCTACGTGCTCTCTCTGACGATCTATCTCTCACTGTCGCTCTACCAGCTTCGCATCCCTGACTGCCAACGCAATCTATAACTCTCCCAACTATCGGGAGGCTGCACGAACTTGCTCTTAGTACTGCCATACCGCATCCTGTACCCCACTTGCCGACTGATCTGGCATATCCTCATCGACCATCTCTAGTGGAGGTACCTATGGCTGTGGAGGCACCTGCTATTGTGGGACCTCCTGCTGAGGGACCTGCTCCTCTGTCCTCTGCCTCCTCCGCCGACTATGTCCTGCCCTACTACGCCTGGCACCTGGATCTGATCCCATCTGACGTGGGGGAATCTGTATCTGCTGTAAACAGTGCTAGACCTGTGGTGGCACCTGTGGTTGTGCCTGCTACTGCTGGGGCACTTGTCCCTGTCCCTATACCTACCCTTCTATCCTCACTGGATCTGTAAAATGTGGATATGGATGACTAATCAAAAATGCCTGATATGCAGGCATCATCCCAGCATCAGCTACTGCCGGCAAGTAGTCCCATTGAATTGCAGCTAAGCTGCGGATGTCTATCATGGATTTTCCTAGGTCCATCCATGGAGGCAATCCCCACTCAATATCCTTCTGCACCCTGGCATAGGCACAATACTCTGCTGAAATGTCCTGTGGTCAGCCATACTACTGCCACACTTGTGAGATCACAAATCTCTCTATGACTAATGTCGTCCTCCCTGCCAGCGGTCGAGAACTAAACATCCAAGGTATCTCTCTCGGGGCATCATCCTAGTCCTCTATCTCTCTGTAGGGTCGCCATATAACAAACACCAGGTCATCGAGATGTGTCTGCCAGTGCTCAATCTTACCTAGGTGGGCCTGGGTAATATGCCCTCGATATCTGTAGATGTACGGCTCCATGAGGTCCCGAGAATCGTCAAAAATTGGCCTACATACAGGGAGATGCTCCCAGGCCCAGATCTACAAAACATAAACACCCGCTGCCATGGTCTTCTTCTCATGGAAGATGACCTCATGCATCTTGTGAAAAAGATGGGCCAACATGCACTGACCCCATCCGAAGATCTCAGGTGCCTCAACCATCCTACAGAGCATGACACCCCATCCACTCTCCAACCCATGTTGTCCCCTATTAGGACATAGGAAGAAGCTCAAGAAAATACCTAGTACGGATGCCAACCTGTGTGTGGGTCCATAGGTATGCATCAACTCATCCCAGCTGATGGCTCTGCCTCTCGGTAGCTCTCTCCCGAATACAATGGAAAGTGCCTCTGTCCCTAATCGAGGCACTGTATCATAGACAACTCGGGCGCTATGAAATGGGATCCTCAGTATCCTCCATATATCCTTTGGGGTAATCGTCATCTCACCCATCGACAAATGAAATGTGTTCGTCTCCAAATGGAAATGCTCTACCAAAGTAGTTAGTAAACTGTGATTCACCATCACGGCTGGTATCCAGCATAATGAAGACAAACCCAATCGGGCAATGTGTGCCCGATGTTCGTCATCCAAACTACGCAATAACTCTCCATATGACGGATAGTGAGATCTAAAAGACACGTCTCCGAAGACCTCCTACATGCACAAAAAAAAAATGACAAACAAACAATCAGTATCAAGTCAAAATGATGCATCAAAATGAAATCAAGTGCAATTTCTAAATGCGAAATCACAAAACTATCATGGAATTTTGTGCGAGATTCATAAAATCTCACGTGAAAAAATACAGTTTCGCGTGAAGTAGTTCTTTCTTCGCTTGAAGAATCTATCCTTCGCATGAAAAAAGATCTATTCATGTGAAAAAAGATCTCCTCATGCGAAGATAGATCTCGTCGCACGAAGAAAAATCTTGTCGTGCGAGAAAAAATGTCCTCGCGCGAAACACGAATTGCCTCGTGCGAAGAATCTCTAATCTCGTGCGAAACCAAACTTGCCCCGCACAAAGGTCCTTAGCCCGTGCGTGAAGAAACAACCCATCCTATTTCTTCGTGTGAAGAAAGACAATCTTCACACGAGAAGAGATTGGTCTCACACGAAGAAAGATTTCACAAACCTAAAACATGCTAAAAACGTGCGTAAATGAACTCAAAATGCATCAAAATGAAAGTACGAAGATGGAAAATCGATGACTCACCGGTGGTCCATAGTCTGCTAATCGACTGTGTCATCTGGATCATTCAAAATGATGATATCTCATGTTCACTGCCATGTCTCTATCAGAGCTCAAAATCACTACAAGACAAAAGCACAAATGAATTGAAAATGACCCTTCGAGCCCTTATATAGGTGTTGACCAAATTTTTCAAAGTGCTTGAATTTGCGTGAAAATTGCACACCTAGTTAATTGGACCATTCTGGATCCATTTTTAGGATCAAATTCAAAATTTGACACACCTAAGAGTGTTAAAAATGCATTTTAAAATTTTGAAGACCAACGTGACCGAACGCTTGTGTAGCCCAAATCTTTCTGATACTTTATGATTCTTGGGATCCTTTCAATTTTACATTCTCCATATTTTAAAAATTCATTTTGAAAATAGTCAACTTAAGTCAACTGTGGCTGAATCTGGTCAACTATTAGTCAAACTTGGTCCCTGCGACTTCACAATCATTTCAACCCAATCTTTCGATCGTTCTAATCTCTTCTAAATTCTGCTGAATCTTAGATTTCTTCTATATCTCATGATATACTGCTTCAAATCATATTTCTGGTGTGTCATCTTTCAATTTTGCTCCCGAGGGGGCAGGATGATTACATCATTGAATACTTAATGCTCGGGGCATCTTGTTCCCTTTTATCTGGCATCTTTGCCATCTATCACTTGGGACATCTAATCACTCGGGGCATCTTGTTCCTTTCTATTTGGAATCTTGGCTATCTTTCTTATCTTTTCATCAATTGATCAACTTTATAACAGTTCTTCTCAGAGTTCGATGGACAGGTATTGGGACAGTCTAAACCCCGACTCCTGAAGATCAAGCCTCATTCTGGGGATGATTCTATGACTCACGATTGGACTTTGTTATCTTTTAATCAATCTTAGGTATCTAGGTGTTCTATCTAGATCCCTGAAGGTTAAGCTTCGTGCTGGAGATAATCTTCTAAATACTTTCAATTCTAGGTATCTAGGTGTTCTATCTGGATCCTTGAAGATTAAGCTCTGTTTTGGAGATAGTCTTCTAAATCACTCTCAGGTATCTAGGTGTTGTATCTGGATCCTTAAAGGTTAAACTTTGTTCTGAAGAAACCTTTGAAATGCTTATCAAATTTAGGTACCTAGAAGTTCTTTCTAGATCCTTAAAGATTACACTTCCTTATAAAGGTAGTCTTTTAAATGCTATCGAACTTAGGTATCTAAGTGCTCTACTTGGATTCCTTAGGATTAAGCTCTATTATAGAGATGGTCCTTAAAAGCATAATCAATTGGTCTCTGTGTCATCACCTTCGGAACCAATCTCATGTTCGCATCATGCTTTCTGATTATCTTTGAATTAAACGTGTTTCTTGCACATTCATTCAAAGAGGGGCAAAATGTAATACCCCAAAATTAGCTCATTGCCATTATACCAATTCTGGTCTATTTCTGATAATTTCTAAGTCCTATTTTAATAGGCAATTCTCATTCTGCTATTCGCTACTTGACTTAATTGTCAGATGCAGAAAACCCTAATCTGCACTCATCATATTTCTTATTTAATTCCTATAGTACGTACTCATATTAGTTGCATTAAACCGACTTAATTTAATTATAATTTAATTATTAAGTATTTATACTTTAATTAAATTAAAAATTATATCTTAAGGCTAATGTATTATGGAATTAAATTTATTTAATTTAATACACCTATCTTGATTAATTATATTTAATTATTTAATTAAATGGGAAAGGTATTTCTAATTAATTAATTAAATGGAGTATCTACTTCTAATTAATTAATCAAAGTTATTTAATTAAATGGGAAGTCATTCCTAATTAATTAAATGAAGTTATTTAATTAAATAAGAAAAGTGTCTCCAATTAATTAAAGATTATTTAATTAAATAGAAAAAGTGATTATGAGAGCATATCTCATTTTATTAAATTAAATATCTCAAAAAAATCTCTCTTCAGTTCAAAAAGGGAAATTTCTAGTTCACTATTGATAAAAAATGAGTTAAATCAGTTGACTCCCTTTTTTACTCAAATTAAAATAGTTAACTCAAAATTAAATCTGTTAACTCCCTTTAATTTGGGAATCTCCCTTTATGACTGAACCTCACCTTCAATCTTGACCGTTGATCCGAATCGATCTCAACCGTTGATGGATTCCTGGATAGTCTATTTAAGAGACCTTCATCTCTTCATTTTAAAGGATTAATTTGGAGAATTTACATCGAATTGCTGCAGGAATTCATACTCACATTTGATCATACTTTTTACATACATTATGCATTCTTAGTAATTCATTTAGCTTAATATGCATATGATTAATCTAGTTTCCTTTACTTGTTCTTAGATTAGAATGCATTTCTCATTCTAGATTAATTTCATTTCTTAAATCCTTCCTTCTTAGAGGGTTTGGTTGCCTGCACCTTGATTCTGAGGATATTAACAGGCAAAATCCCTTTAGATAGAAGGCAGCAGGTCGCTTTGCAGGGCAAATCTTGGATGAACAATCTCATGTTCATTCCAGGATAAATCCACAAATAAAGACCATGTTGAAGTGTGTGTGTTAGCATAGGCCGCATTTTCACATATACAGATAGGAGAGCTGATGGTCAAGAAAGGGTTGCTCATGTGGATGAGGATGCATAGTTGTCACACTCAGAAGATGCAAAAAGAGGAGAGGTTCTAGTAAATGAAAGGGCCTTAATAAGTGGTGAGACTAAACCTAGACAAAGGAGGAGTTTGTTCTATACCAGGTGCAAGTGTGAGGATAAGTGTTGTGATGTGATTGTTGATGGTGGTAGCACTAACAACTTGGTGTTAGAGGAGATGGTCACTAATCTAAAGCTCAAGAGGGAGAAACACCCGCAACCCTATCAAATTTCTTGGGTGAAGGATGATCATAAGGTCCTGGTTAGTGAACAATGTTTGGTGAAGTTCAAGATTGGGAGTTACCATGATAAAGTTCTCTGTGACATTATTCCAATGGATGTCTGCCATTTATTGTTGGGAAGATCATGACAGTTTGATAGGCATGTTGTACATGATGGTAATACAAATACATACTCTTTGACAAAGGATGGAGTTCGCCACAAACTGAAGCCCCTGATAAGAGATGGTGAAAAGGTATGCAGTAGTGTTAGGATATGTCTTGTTGATGGAAGAAAGTTTTTAGATGGCATGAAACATCAACATATGTGTTATGCTTTGATTCCTAGAAAAGATAAGGAAGGTAGTAGTGAAATTACACTTGAAGTTTTAGATCTATTAAGTGGGTTTGGAGATGTCATCTCTGATAATGTTCTAGAAGGGTTACCACCAGTAAGGAAAATTAGTCATCAGATAGATTTAATTATAGGAGCTAGTTTTCCTAACAAGGCTACTCATAGGATGGCTCCTACTAAAATTGAGGAGCTAAATAGACAAGTTTAGGAGCTATTGAGGAAGGGATTGATTCAAGAGAGCCTGAGTCCATGTGTAGTACCTATAGTACTAGCACCAAAGAAGGATGGAGAGTGGAGAATGTGCACAAACTCTCGAGATATAAACTGAATAACCATCAAGTTTTAGTTTCCTTTGCCAAGAATGGATGATCTTATGGACTATTTAAGTGGAGCTTAGTATTTCACAAATATAGATTTCAAGAGTGGCCATCACCAGATACGAATATGAGAAGGAGATGAGTGGAAGATGACATTCAAGAACAAGGAGGGTCTATATGAGTGGTTAGTCATGCCCTTTGGATTGACCAATGCGCCAAACACCTTCATGCAGCTTATGAATGAGGTACTAAAGAAATTCTTGGGAAAAAAATTTATTGTCCATTTGGATGATATTTTAATTTTCAGAAAGACTTTGGATGAACATTTATTGCACATTCATAGTATCCTTGAAAGGTTGAGGGAAGAGAAATTGTTGATTAATCTTAAAAAGTGTATCTTTGTAAAAAAGGAGTTAGTCTACTTGGGTTTTTTGTATCATCTGAAGGTCTCAAAATGAATCTAGAGAAGGTAAAAGCCATCTTGGAATGACCTACTCCAAGGTTTGCTACTGAGGTGAGATCATTTCATGGTCTGGTTAGTTTTTACAGGAAGTTCATTAAGAATTTTAGTGGCATATGTGTACCCTTGACTTACACAATAAGGGGGGATAGAAAAGAGTTTAAATAGACTACAGCAACTACAAGAAGTTTTGAATTGTTGATGAAAAGGGTGACAGAACAACCTGTGTTGGTACTTGCTAATTTTAGTAAAGTGTTCTAGGTTGATTGTGATGTGAGTGGTAGTGTTATTAGGGCTGTATTGAGCCAAGAAGGTAAGCCTATTGCATATTTTAGTGAAAAATTGAATGATGCAAAGAACAAGTATTTTGTTTATGATCAAAAGTTCTATGCAATAGTTCAGGCCTTAAAGAAATGGAGGCATTATTTATTGCCACAAGAATTTGTCTTATATATTGATCACTAGGCATTATAGTACCTAAATAGCCAAGGTAGATTGAACCAAAGACATTTGAAGTGGGTAGAGTTCATGCAGAGTTATACCTTTGTGTTGAAACATAGAAGTGGAAAGTCTAATAGGGTTGCAGATGCATTGAGTAGGAGATAGTTGTTGCTTACAGTAATGTAGGTTGAAGTGGTTCAGTTTGATGAACTCAAGAATTTGTTCCCTGAGGATCTTGATTTTGCTAAAGCGTGGAAGGCTTGTAAAGAACCTATTACTATAGATAGAACCACGTGGCTAGACTATTTGATTTAGGATGGTATGTTGTTCAAGGGTAGTCAATTATGCATTCCAAGGAGTTCCAAGAGGGAAAACTTGTCATGAGCCCAAATTAAAAGGGTATATGAATATTCAAATATCATATTATATGATGATAATAATTAAGCATAATAATATTATAATCTATTATATAATAGTGATATATTTGATAATATAAAAAATAAAACAATATACAAGACTATAGCATAATTATGTAAAATATTATATTATAATTATTGAGTTAAATAAATTAAATAACAAATACATACTTTGATTATAAATTATATCAAATACCAATAATAATTTAATAATGTACCTACATGAGTTATATTATGAAATGGACATATTCAAGGATAATATTATAATATAATTGAGAATTAAATATTATTATAAATAATATATAAAGAAAATATACTACGTAATAATATTAAGAATAATGATATTACTTATATTATAAATATAATATATAATATGTTATAATTACATTATAAATCAATAAAATGATAATATATCTAACTATTATAACATTTGAATGTAAATACTATTAATAATTAATGATAATGAATTGATTACTAAATTTAATATATTAATTGATATAATATTATATCTATTAATAAATATGGTACAACAATTAATATAAGTTCAATATAGATATATAAGTATAAAAGTAAATAGTCTAAATTTTATATAATAGTAACAATAACAATATAGTAGACTATATATATATATATATATATTTAATATCATAACAAATTAACACCTCAGGGTCGTGTCTATTAACCACACTCTAAGCAGCATATATAAAAGTCGAGCTATCAAAGGACATAGGGGAGGAATACCAGGGAAGGACATCAGGATATAATAAGGAGGAGGTATGATAGGAAGATAATTATTGCATGGATGTTGGCCAAAGCACATTCAACAAAGGTTGACAAGCACATATCATGCTATGCACAAAGTGATTAAGGCAACAGCTTGGGAGGAACGACATAGTACATTCTAGTCATGAGCAAACCGGTACTGAGGTGGGACAAAGACATTCATCAGATTCCACATGGGGTTTGAATACATTGTAATAGAGCTTCGTGGCATGGATGCCAAGTATATAAGGCATCGAACATATGAATAGCAGCACCAAATATACCCTGCTCACCATTTGAAAGCATGGAGTGGGCATTGCTGAGGATGGAAGAAATACATTGACCAATTCATTCAGTTCACATAGATAGGACAGGATAGGGAGGAATCCGTGGAGTATTGCACAGTGGCATTGAATCAATAAAAGACATAGGAGGAAACATTTCCATTAACAAAGGAGATCATCACCCCCTTCACATTATTCGGAGCACATACATATCATATCCACATTGAAAGCTAAGGGAAACATAAAGACTGAATCATATTTAAGAAGGAAGATTAAACAATATTCAAACAAGGCAACGGCTAGCCAGCCAGTTATTTCGACATGGCTGGGTATGCCATGCCACCCAAGCCCATACATAAATCGTACATAATCATTCCACATTGTGCTAGAGTTATTTTTCTTTTTGTGCAATCACAAGACTGTCTCAACTTTCTATTTCCATTCTGATTTCCATTTGCTTGTTAATCTCTAGCCCTCCAACAGACCATCGCTGTCACGATTAAGTTTAAAATTCAATTTTGAATTGCTCCTGCCCAATCTATTAAAAGTACTTCTAGCCCCACATTTTGATTTTTGTTAAGCTACGCTAAGGAAAAGCAGAGATTTGGGTGGAGATGTCTTGGTGACCTTTGCACATTGATGTTGGTGATTTTTGCAGGTGAAGTTGAGAGTGTTTTCTTGACATAATGTTTGAAATGAACTGATGCAAAATACATTAATTTTCATTTGTTTTCTAAACTGTATTACAAAGTCAGAGATGGCATTGGAGTAAGGGGGCATGAATGGTCAATGTGTAGTAGAATAATAAATCAATTTAACTATGGTTATGACTATATGAAATAGATCAATATTCAATCTGTTGAGATGAGAGAGCCCATCGTCCTCAATGTTTCTCCCAGATGCAAACCTACCAGAATCTATCAAATGATGTTCTATCTTTATTGGGAGCTTTAATATATATTTTTCTTGTAAAATATTATTTCAAAAATTTTGTGTTGATGTAAAACATAATATCATGTTGAAGTTTCATGTCCTTTCATATCATTCTTCTCATCTTTTGAAAAACTTGCCAGAGTAGTAGATATGATTTCTTTGTTTAAAAAAATGACTTGCTCCCAAATTCTAGAAGATTGTTTGATTGTTGTTAAGCTATGCGATTAAGAATCCATCGATCATTGTACTACTGGTGATTTTTGCAAGCAGAAACAATGTGTACTAATTATTTCAGTTTTGATTGCATTCAAGCTATTTTTATAGGAGTGTTCTTGACGGTATACTATGAGGGTTTTATTGACAGCATCTACATTTGATCATTCTTTCTTCTCTGCTTATTTATTTCATTTTTGACTCTTCATTTTCTAGGCATCTTTGTAATTGGGTAGTTAAAAACATTTGTATAAATTATGATGAGTGAAAACATAGTATTCTACAATAACAAAAAATAGAAGATATTGTTTTATAACATAGTGTGTATGTATTGATTGCCTTTTTTTTCTTTGAAAGATTGATGTTGTTTCATCTCTTCTTTCAACTCACTAAAATGAATTCAAATAGCTTTGGTCGTAACACATTTAAGTGGAATAAAAATATATTCTTCTAGCTTGTACAAAATTATAAGAATGACAGAAATCTGGTTAGATTATAATTTCCCTCTCTTCATTTTCTTCATTTCAAGAGTTTTTCTCATTTCATTGTAAAGGACTAAAAATAGAATAAAAATTAAATTATGGTGGCTTTACTTTTGTTTCGATCTCAATTTTAATCATATTTACCTATTTATAAAAGATTCATACTTCCCTCTATTATCACATAATATACTAGATAAATTGATTAGCTATCATTAAATTAAAAGCATTGTTAACTTTTTATAATATAATAATAACTATGAGATATTTCTAAGTATTTTATAATTGTAGTGCTAAATTTGAATTAGATAAGTTAATTTGTATTTTCTTTTAGATTTATCTTCAATGTACATATTTTAGTTATAAATTTTTGTAAAAATACATGATTAAGCCTAGAGGCTTTCTACAGTGGAAGCATTCATCAATGTAAACTTTTTGACATTTAAAAAAAAAATTGACCTTCATAATGACTGTTTTATGAAATGATAAAATATTAAATTAATAACTACAATTAGTGTACACACAAATAAAAAGAGCATGATAACCAATCATCCCATTATTTCTTTAAATACAAAATAATTCTAAATTTTCCTTCTCAAATCAGTCTAGCATTTGTGTTGTTGTATATTACACATAGTATGGACAATAATTAAAGAGCAGGTCAGAGAAACATAATAGAAATTTAAAAAATCATAAATTTGATTTTCAATTCTAAATACAATTCATTATTTTATTTATTTAGTTGATTTTTGAAAAATATATAATAGTAACATACCTCAACAATCTAATAAAACCTTCAATTTAGAAAGAAAAATTAAGATGTTTTAATTATAATAATGAATTTTTTTTGAAAATTAGAAAGCATATGAAGAAACTAAATAAAAAATAAATTACAATAATTCTAAAACTTGTTTTTAAGAAAAATACCAAAAGAAAAATAAAGAAATAAAGTCCAAAAATTGGCCAACAACTTTTTTATATGAATTTCTTTATTTATTTTTTCAATAGTTTTGTATCAAAAATGATATTTTTAACTATAAGAGTAACATCATTTTTAGTGATCAATAAATAATAAAATATTTAATGTAGGGTTTAAAAAGTTTACCTTCATTGTATTTTTTTTGAATGTTTAGTAGTTTCTAACATAAGGAATAACATATATTTTTATTACAATACTATATCTAATATAATTTAATTTTTTATACACCATCTATATCTTAAACTAAAATTCAATCCTAATACTAATATTAACATCACCTAATTAGTATAGAAAAAAAATTAGATATCTTGATTACAAATTTTATATTTTTGAAATTGGATATGTCTCGACTTATTTTAATTAAAATTTTAGATATGCTAGCTATATTACATTTTAT
Source organism: Cupressus sempervirens (assembly GCA_028749045.1). NCBI lineage: Eukaryota > Viridiplantae > Streptophyta > Pinopsida > Cupressales > Cupressaceae > Cupressus > Cupressus sempervirens. The sequence goes on along the minus strand of CM053787.1, from coordinate 799,104,642 downwards.
TTCAGAACTTGATTCTTGTTTATCTTTGTTTCATTTATTGTACTAATAATTTATACATGCTCTATGTAAAATATCTCAAAGACTCCTTGCTTGAGAATAAATTTTTTATGTTTTTAACATAAGTAAGTAATAGGTATCAAAATTAACTAAAAACAAAATAAGTTGTAAGATTTGTCCTTAAAAATATCTTCTGTGGATAACAAACAATGTATGGTAGCATGGAGAAAGAAAGTAGGCATGAGAGTGAGACAAGATTAAATAGGAGAATGCATAAGAGGATGGGGGCCATAATGTCTGTGCTTGTTCAATTGCTTCTTCCTTAATTTTTTAGCATGTGTTGATTTCTTCCAACATAGTGTGTAGCGCTTTTTGTATTTTTTTCTCTTATGTATTATTTATTCCTTTGTGATATTGGTTATATTTGCATGTAATTGTCATTTTGATCTATCTAATCGTAACATTGTGATTATATTAGTTGTGCTAACTGTTATACTGAGCTTTGTAAAACTTTTTTGAACTTGTATGAACTCTAAGTAAGATTGGATGAGATGTAATGGTCTTTGGTGTTCATGGTATCTTGTTGTAGCCTATTGCTTAGATCTTATTTCCATTTTTTGACAATGGATTTCATGGTTTTCTCCTTTTACTAGTTTTCGACAATAATAGTTGTTATCTTAGTTTTGTTCTCTTTTTGTGGAATGTCTTGGATTTTTTTGAAGCTAAAATTACTAGTACTCATATTGATATCCCTTTTGACCTATTATTTTAGAGCTTTTGTGTTAATCTAACTCATGCTTTTGTCGTAATTAGAGGTGTGGTAGGTCATGCAAGTTTTATTTTTCCTATGAAGTATTTTTCTATATGTTTTCACTATTCAATATGATTGTGATGCTCCATGTCTTGGAGGGGCTCAAGAAATTTTTTGTTTGGCCAATGTCACCTTGCATGTCTCTTGCCACACACCAAACACCCAAAGGCCCTCAACTTACTTTAGATTCACTGTCAAAGTTACTTTTGATTCATCTTCTATCCACCTTCTCTCATTTAGCATTATCTCTTGCGCCACCCTTTTGATTAAACCCTAAAATCCTATTATTGGGTGAGATTTTTTATCTATTATTTAAGTAGTCATATATATATATATATAATAGTTTTTCAAGCTACAAAATCAATATTCCCAAGGCCTATAGAGTAAAAATAACAAGATGTTAAGGGTCCAATATATTAGTGTTGACATGGTTGAGGAAATGAGTGCATTGACATCATGATTAACTCTAGTACACTTGTGCTACCATTATATGAACTATAATATCATATCAAAGATACCACTAGTAACCATTTATCCCCACATTAAACACTTGTTCTCTATTCCTAGTTATTTCAATTTTGGTTCGCGTACTTTTTTAGCCCTTTGTATCGAATTATTTTTTAGCATTTATTTCATGTCAGAAGACTACCACTTTATGCCAAATAATAATTTTTTTAGTTGAAATATTTATTAAAATTAATTCTAATGAGTATAAGAATGATCTCTAAAGTTGAAATATTTAATTTTCAAACTAAAGCTTTTTTCCCATTCTATTTCATATTATGAGTGGATCTTGCACAAATTTCACCCATGCAAACCTTTTATCTAAAAACATGTCAAATATACAGAGATCACATAATATAAAATAATTCATAGCTTATTTCTAAATAGAAATTTTGTAATGTCTACCCCTTAATGGTAGTTCTAGCAACAATATCTAGAAGTCCCCAATGATTTCTAATAGTATTCAAGGGTGATGATTTCATTAAATTTGTACGTAATTATTATTTACAAGTCCCCAATATTTATAATTGTCATGTCCACAAATTTTAATGTAATTTTTTAACTTAATTAATTAATTAAATGGTCCTAGAATTGAAATAATATAAGGACCTTTAATTAGTTACTGTAATTAACTAATATGGTGCCCAGGTTAATATTTGGATTTGTGGCTCTGATTGATTTAATATATCTCGGACATATTTTTATTTTAGTTTTCATTGGTAAGTGTTGCCATTGGGTATCTTTGTACACCCTCGAAAAGGTTTTCCCCAATGGGTATTCAAGCATGACTTGTAGGTAGTGGTAGAGATGTGATTTGGATTATTATTTTTCTACTGCAAATTCCAATTGGGATTCTCTATTGTTCACCATTTTGGAAGTGAAAGATCTTCTCTAATTGGCTTGTCTAGTTTCAGTGAGATTCAACCCTCACCTTATTCCGTTGTATGTAATACTTTGCTCAGATCTAGCAAATTGGAGCACCATCTTTTGGAAAATATTAATTGAAGGATTATTCATGTTCAATCTCCATTCTTGTTCATCTCTATCTAAAAAATTTGGAGCTATAAGTTTATGGCTGCATGATTGGGCATCCTTCCCTCTATCCATGCACCATCGGCTAGTTTCCTTCCTCCTACTGTACATACGACTCTGCCTTTATTTTTTACTCTATCTCATCACCACTTAAACTCCCTCATCCCACCATTAATCCTCCAAACACTATTGTATACTATTTATATTTAAGTATATAGCTTGTCCTATTTCTACTGTGCGACCTCCCTTGGACTATCGTACAACCTTCCCTTGACTACTACACAACACAGGCAACTGAGGCCACACAACATAGGCAACTAAGGCCACACAACATAGGCAATTAAGGTGACACAACATGGGAAACTAAGGCAATGCAACATAGGCTGTAGATGTACAACACAAGCAACTATAGTCACGCAACATGAACAACTAAGCCCACGCAACACGAGCAACAAAGGTACTGCAACACAAGAAACTATGGGCACATAGAATAGACAATTTTGGTCACGCAACATAGGAAACTATGGCCATGTAGCATGGATAATTTTAGTCCTGTAACATGGGCAACAAAGACTGCGCAACATAGGCAATAACTAAGGCCATGTAACACAGGTTGTGGCTGCACAACATGGGCAATTGTGGTTGTTCAACACTAGCCATTATGGTCGTGCAACATGGGAAATTGAGGCCACACAACATAGGAAACTAAGGTTGTGAAACATGGGCATGTAAGGCTACACAATACAGGAAACTAAGGTTGTGTAGCATGGACAAGCCAATACTGCCAAGAACGAAACATTATAGTGGTATCAAATAAGAAACTATTCGGGAGCATCTTTGAAACTATTTAGAAATTTTTTGAAACTTTCAAGAACATTACTGAAACCATTCAGGAACATTATAGTGGTATTAGAGCTGGTGATCTTGCCAACCTACTAGGATGATTGAAAGATTTTGGTATTTGGATCATACTATGGCATCAGACGATGATGGAGTGGTGGTTGAAAGCACTACAAAAGATTGGTAAAGAGCTCAGCGAGGGTATTGATCTTTCATTAGATATATTAGATTTTTTTTGTGTCCAGTGAACCAATTGCCTTCAAGATTTATATGGAGAATCCTCTTGCCAATTAAGGAGATCTTATATCAACCCAGGATTTTGAGACACCATGACAAGGATATAAGATTGGCAGTTGCAACATGTCTTAGTGAGACCCTGAGAATTTTGGCTCCTAAAGCACCATATGATGATAACACCATGATAGAGATATTGCAATTGATAGTTGACAGCTTTCAGAGTCTCAATGACTTCAACAATGACCCTTTTGGTAGGAGATCTATAATATTGAATAATTGTGAAAATTTTGAAGTAACCTTCTCTTAGATCTCGAGTTGCAAAATTTGGTTAATGATATGTTTCATCACTTCTTGGTCACAATCAAGGAAGACCATGATACTAAGATTTCAGTTGTTAGGGAGAGTCTTATGATTTTGTGCATTGTAGAGATGGACGAGATATCCCAACCCATCACATCTATGTTATGGGTTATTCATAATCTAGAATGTATCCCCTCTATAGCAACATATAGATTGGTCAATAATGTTTTCAAGCATTGTGAAGAAAAACTAATATCTCATTTGCACAAGTGGGAGAAATTTGATGACAATGATAAGTGTGATGCTTTACATGAAGAGAATGAAGGCATGATTATAGGGCCACTCTAGGAGGATTTGCTAAATCTTTCCACTACACCAACATGGGGAGAATACCAAAATAATGAAGAGGTTGCTTGCATGGATCTTGTGAAGACATGGATAGATCAAGTTGTACCCATCATCAAAGTTGTGCCCAAGGTTTGGCATGTCCCAAGGCACTATTCGTTGAGGAATTTCCATTAGTTGTTGAAGTTGTGTTCACCATAGAAGCTATGATTGTTGTCGATGTTTTGTTTCTGTCACCAAAGCTACGTCCATCATCATGGTCTTGTTCATCACTGAGGTTTTATATCTTGGATATGACTACTTAAATAATAGATTAAAAAATCTCACCCAATAATGGGATTTCAAGGGTTAATCAAAAGGGTGGTGCAAGAGATAATGCTAAATGAGAGAAGGTGGATAGAAGATTAATCAAAAGTAAATTTGATGATGAATCTAAAGTAAGTTGAGGGCCTTTGGGTGTTTGGTGTGTGGCAAGAGACATGCAAGATGACATTGGCCAAACAAAACATTTCTTGAGCCCCTCCAAGACATGGAGCATCAAAATCATATTGAATAGTGAAAACATATAGAAAAATACATCATAGGAAAAATGAAACTTGCACGACCTACCACACCTCTAATTAGGACAAAAGCATGAGTTACATTAATACAAAAGCTCTAAATAATAGGTCAAAAGGGATATCAATACGAGTACTAGTAATTTTAGCTTCAAAAAAATTCCAAGACATTCCACAAAAAGAGAACACAACTAAGATAACAACTATTGTTGTTGAAAATTAGTAAAAGGAGAAAACCATGAAATCCATTGTCAAAAAATGGAAATATGATCCAAGTAATAGGCTACAACAAGATACCATGAACACTGAAGACCATTACATCTCATCCAATCTTACGTAGAGTTCATACAAGTTTGATAAGATTTTACCAAGTTCACTATAGGACATATGCACCAAGTGGTTCTTGATCCTCTTCGAAAGTCAATTCTTCATTATTTCTTTGCAATTTTCTTTGCTCATGTAGTAATTTCATTTTATCTCTTTTAATTGCCAAATCTCTCTCCCTATCTTCATTTGTTTGAGTTTTTGGTTTCTTTCTTGGCATGATGATGATTTCTACATGTCAAATTATTCAAATTTGTATCTATATATCAACAAACAATATTTAAAATAGATTGCACTAACCTTTTCTATACAAGGAATATTCAAGAAGTCTTCAAATCATGTATCCAATGATTGAATTTGGTGTTTTCTAGCTTCGAAAAATATTCTTTGCAAAAACTCTCTCTCACACTCTCCCATACCCTAATCTCACTCTCTCTCTCTCTCTCTCTCCCCCATCCCATACAAGCTCTCTCTACCACCACCTACTCACTCTCACACTCTCTCCCATCTCCTACTCCGTCTCTCTTACACACACACTCCCATCCCCCCTCTCTCTCTCCCTCTCCCACTCCCTCTCCCACCGCCTACTTTCTCTACCACATTCCCTACTCTCTCTCTCCTCTCCCATCTCCTACTCTCTCACACTCTCACACTCTCTCCTATCCCCTACTTTGTCTCTCTTACACACATTCACATTCCCCCTCTCTCTCTCTCCCTCTCCCACTCCCTCTCCCACCACCTACTTTCTCTCCCCCATCACTGTACTCTCTCTCTCTTTGCCACCCCCTACTCTCTCTCTCACTCTCACCCTCTCTCCCATCCCCTACTCTCTCTCTTTCATAGACACACACACTCTTATCCCCCCACTCTCTTCTCTCCCATCCCCTACTCTCTACATCTATCACACACACTCCCATCCCCCCTATCTCTCTCTGTCTCCCTCTCCCACTCCCTCTCCTACTGCCTACTCTCTCTCTCTCTCTCTCTCTCTCTCTCTCTCTCCACCCCCCCCATCCCCTACTCTCTCTCACACTCTCCCATCCCCCAATCTCACTCGCTCTCTCTCCCATCCTGTACGATCTCTCTCTGCCACCACCTACTCACTCTCACACTCTCTCCCATCCCCTACTCTGTCTCTCTTGCACACACACTCCCATCCCCCCTCTCTCTCTCCCTCTCCCACTCCCTCTCCCACCGCCTACTTTCTCTCCCCCATCCCCTACTCTCTCTCTCTCTCCTCTCCCATCTCCTACTCTCTCACACTCTCTCCCATCCCCTACTTTGCCTCTCTTACACACATTCCCATTCCCCATGTCTCTCCCTCTCCCACCACCTACTTTCTCTCCCCCATTGTTGTACTCTCTCTCTCTGCCACCCCCTACTCTCTCTCACACTCTCACACTCTCTCCCATCCCCTAATCTCTCTCTTTCATAGACACACACACACTCTTATCCCCCCTCTCTTCTTTTCTCCCATCCCCTACTCTCTATGTCTGTTTGGAGTTTATAAACAGGTTTGAGACATGTTTTCCAGCAAACATACCAAAACTGATTGATTTTTCTTGTGTGCTCCCCTTCAAGATTCCTCGTGGTTGGGTATCGATAAGATCAGGTTACATAGCATTATAGGTCCCTGTGTTTGCTATCTAACCATATAATTTATTTTTAATTTGAACTATTTCAAGCCTTTCATCTATAATTTCTTTTGAATGTATGTTCATTTTTTGTCAAAAACCACCATATACTAATTGGGCTATAGATTTTAGCTCATTCATCGAATTTTGCAACAACTTACTTTTTTAGAAACTAGACTCCATTCTACATACTTTGAAAAAAAACATGATTTTAGATTAGTTTTCAGTTATTTCTAAGGGGAGCACATAGATATTTCACGTTTTTGGGATGTGTCTAGTTAAAAAGTTCATTTAAAAAAAAATACACATTATAAAATTACTTGCAAAATCTGGGATAAACTACATAATGTTAAGTAAATTTTGACTAGAGCGATTAAAGAATTTCAAAAGAAAAGTTAAAATTTTAGGGAGTCCACACTTTGTACTGTGTTATGTTTTTTTGGAATAAATAGTACCACTTTTTGTGGCACCCTTTTTTGAGGACCTAAAACTAAATCATTTTGAAAAAAAGTTAGTAGTTTAGAAACTAGATTCAAAGGACTACGACTTTTGTTTTTGTCATATCTTAAAATTTTGAGCGTAACTATCTTCAAATTCTTGTTGAATTTCAAAATTTGCAGATATTAGGAAAAAGGTGTCCACTTATACCCCCCTTTTGGGACCACAACTTGGTGCATTAACCCTATAAGAGTTGACACAACTAATATAATCACAATGTTAGGATTAGATAGATCAAAATGACAATTACATGCAAATATAACCAATATCACAAAGGAATAAAGATGACATAAGTGAACAAAATATACAAAGAGCTACACACTATGTTGGAAGAAATCAACACATGCTAAAAACTTAAGGAAGAAGCAATTCAACAAGAACACACATTATGGCCCCCATCCTCTTATGCATTCTCCTATTTAATCTTGTCTCACCCTCATGCCTACTTTCTTTCTCCATGCTACCGTACATTGTTTGTTATCCACAAAAGATATTTTTAAGGACAAATCTAAAAGTTACAACTTATTTTGTTTCTAGTTAATTTTGATACCTATTACTTACAATAAAAAAATTATTCTCAAGCAAGGAGTCTTTGAGATATTTTACATAATTATAAATTTTAAAGTAGAGCATGTATAAATTATTAGTAAATAAATGAAACAAAGATAAACAAGAATCAAGTTATGGAATAAAATGTAATATATCTAGCATATCTAAAATTTCAATTAAAATTTTGTATAAAATAAGCCGAGAGATATCCAATTTCAAAAATATAAAATTTGTAATCAAGATATCTAATTTTTTTTTAATACTAATTAGGTGATGTTAATATTAGTATTAGCATTGACTTTTAGTTTAAGATATAGATGGTGTATAAAAAATTAAATTATATTAGATATAGTATTGTAATAAAAATATATGTTATTTCATATGTTAGAAACTACTAAACATTCAAAAAAATAAAAATGAAGGTAAACTTTTTAACCCTACATTAAATCTTTTATTATTTATTGATCACTAAAAATGATGTTACTGTTATAGTTAAAAATATCATTTTTGATACGAAACTATCAAAAAAATAAATAAAGAAATTCATATAAAAAAGTTGTTTGCCAATTTTTGGACTTTATTTCTTTATTTTTCTTTTGGTATTTTTGTTTAAAAACAAGTTTTAAAATTATTATTATTTTTTGTTTATTTAGTTTCTTCATATGCTTTCTAATTTTCAAACATTTTTCATTATTATAATTAAAAAATCTTAATTTTTCTTTCTAAATTGAAGGTTTTATTAGATTGTTGAGGTATGTTACTATTATATACTTTTCAAAAATCAACTAAAAAATGAAAATAATGCATTGTATTTAGTATTAAAAATCAAATTTATGATTTTTTAAATTTCTATTATGATTCTCCAACCTACTCTTTAATTATTGTCCATACTATGTGTAATATATAGCGACACAAATGCTAGAATGATTTGAGAAGGAAAATTTAGAATTATTTTGTATTTAAAAAAATAATGTTATGATTGGTTATCATGCTCTTTTTATTTGTGTGTACATTAATTGTAGTTATTAATTTAATATTTTATCATTTCATAAAACAGTCATTACGAAGGTCAATTTTATTTTAAATTTCAAAAAGTTTACATTGATGAATGCTTCCACTGTAGAAAGCCTCTCAGCTTAATCATATATTTTTACGAAAATTTATAACTAAAATATGTACATTGGAGATAAATCTAAAACAAAATACAAATTAACTTATCTAATTCAAATTTACCACTACAATTATAAAATACTTAGAAATATCTCATAGTTATTATTATATTATAAAAAGTTAACAATGCTTTTAATTTAATGATAGCTAATCAATTTATCTAGTATATTATGTGATAATAGAGGGAAGTAGGAATCTTTTATAAATAGGTAAATATGATTAAAATTGAGATCGAAACAAAAGTAAAGCTACCATAGTTTAATTTTTATTCTATTTTTAGTCCTTTATAATGAAATGCGAAAAACTCTTGAAATGAAGAAAATGAAGAGAGGGTAATTATAATCTAACCAGATTTCTGTCATTCTTGTAATTTTGTACAAGCTGGAAGAATATTTTTCTATTCCACTTAAATGTGTTACAACCAAAGGTATTTGAATTCTTTTTAGTGAGTTGAAAGAATAGATGAAAGAGCATCAATCTTTCAAAGAAAAAAAAGGCAATCAATACATACACACTATGTTAAAAAAGGCTGGAGTAGTACTGGGATGGGTGACCTCCTGGGAAGTTCTGATGCGTCACTCCTATGAGCATCACCTAGATCCAATGAGTGCTAAGTGTTCCATTTATTATCATGAGAGATGGATTCATGTTGAATCACTAATCATGAAACATGGGTCAATGAGTTTGACACAAAATCACATGGTTAAATCCTGATAGCAATATCACAATTTGACTTGTGGAAATTATCTCCTACTTATCAATTGATTAGCTTGATGGGATTTCTAATGAATGGTTCATAAATTAAAAATAATTGGTGAAGTTTTTTCAAATGGGGTTTCAAGCTTTGGGTTTAACCATGGAGGAAACTTGGTAGTTAAGAGATCTTAGGATAGAGTAGCAATGGATTGGGTCACCTCCCAGGAAGTGTCGATGCTTCACCCCTATGAGAATCACCTATATCCAATGAGTGTTAAGTGATCCATTCATTCTCATGAGAGCTGGGTCCATGTTGAATCACTACTAACAAAACATGGGTCAATTATTTTTACTCAAAATGACACAGTTAAATCCTAATAGCAATATCACAATTTGACTTGATGTGGAAATTATCTCCTACTTATAAATTGATTAGCTTATGGGGCTTTATAATGAATGGTTCATAAAGGAACAACACTTCATGAAGTGTTTTCAAATAGGGCTGCAAGCTTTGGGTTTAACCATTGAGGAAAATCTATAGTTAAGTTCCCTTAGGCTAGAGTAGTACTAGGATGGGTGACTTCCCAGGAAGTTCTAGTGCTTCACCTTTGTGAGCATCACCTAGATCCAATGAGTGCTAAGTGTTACATTTATTCTCATGAGATATGGATTCATGTTGAATCACTACTCATTAAACATGGGTCAATTAGTTTGACTCAAAATCACCCAGTTAAATCCAAATAGCAATATCACAAATTGACTTGCTATGAAAATTATCTCCTACTTATCAATTGATGAGCTTTAGGGGCGTTCTAATGAATGGTTCATTAAGGTACAACACTTCATGAAGGTTTTGCAAATGGGGTTGCAAGATTTTGGTTTAACCATGTAGGAAAATTCTTAGTTAACCGAGCTTATGTTGGAGTTGTACTGAGATTGGTGACCTCCAAGGAAGTCCTAGTGCTTCACCCATGTGAGCATGACCTAGATCCAATCAGTACTAAGTATTCCATTTATTCTCATGAGAGATAGATTCATGTTGAATCACTAATCATGAAACATGGGTCAATGAGTTTCACAGTTAAATCCTGATAGAAATATAACAATTGGACTTGCTATGGAAATTATCTCCTAATTATCAATTGATGAGCTTAACGAGCTTTCTAATGAATGGTTAATAAATGCACAACACCTGGTGAAGTTTTTTCAAATGAATTTTAAAGCTTTGGGTTTAACCATGGAGGAAACTCTATAGTTAAACACGCTTAGGCTGGAGTAGTACTGTGATGGGCGACCTCTTGGGAAGTCCTAATGCTTCACTCCTCTGAGCATCACCTAGATCCAATAAATGCTAAGTGTTCCATTTATTCTCATGAGAGGTGGGTTCATGTTGAATCACTATTCATGAAACATGGGTCAATTAGTTTGACTCAAAATCACACAGTTAAATCCAAATAGCAATATCACAATTTGACTTGCTATGGAAATTATCTCCTACTTATCAATTGATGAAATTTCGGGGATTTCTAATTAATGGTTCATAAGGGGACAACACTTCATGAAGGTTTTTCAAATGAGGTTGCAAGCTTTGGGTTTAACCATGGAGGAAACTTCATAGTTAAGCGTGCTCAAGCTGGAGTACTACTAGAATGGGTGACCTCCTAAGAAGTCTCGGTGCTTCACCCCTGTGAGAATCAACTAGATCCAATGAGTGCTAATTGTTCCATTTACTCTCATGAGAGGTGGGTTCATGTTGAATTAGTACTCATGAAACATGGATCAATTATTTTGACTCAAAATCACAGTTAAATCCTGATAGCAATATCACAATTTGATTTGCTGTGGAAATTATCTCCTACTTATCAATTGATGAGCTTAAGGGGATTTATAATGAATCATTGATAAAGGAAAAATACTTGGTGTAGGTTTTTCAAATTTGGTGTCAAGGTTTTGGTTTAATCATGTAGGAAACTCCATAGTTAAGTGCACTCAGGCTGGAGTAGTGCTCGGATGGGTGACCTCCCAGGAAGCCCTAGTGCTTCACCCCTATGAACATCACCTAGATCCAATGGGTGATAAGTTTTCCATTTATTCTCATAAGAGATGGATTCATGTTGAATCACTACTCATGAAACATGTTTCAATTAGTTTGAATCAAAATCACACTGTTAAATCCAAATAATAATATCACAATTTGACTTGCTGTGGAAATTATCTCCTACTTATCAATTGATGAACTTTAGGAAATTTCTAATTAATGGTTCATAAGGATACAAAACTTTGTGAAGGTTTTTAAAATGAGGTTGCAAGCTTTGGGTTTAACTATGGAGAAAACTCTGTAGCTAAGCGCACTCAGGCTAGAGTAGTATTGGGATGGGTGACCTCTCAAGAAGTCTCGGTGCTTCACTCCTCTTAGTATCACCTAGATCCAATGAATGCTAAGTGTTCCATTTGTTCTCATGGGAGATGGATTCATATTGAATCACTACTCATGAAACATGGGTTAATGATTTTGACTCAAAATCAAATAGTTAAATCATAATAGCAATATCACAATGTGACTTGCTATGGAAATTATCTCCTACTTATCAATTGATGAGCTTAAGAGTCTTTCTAATGAATGGTTTATAAAGTCACAATGCTTGGTGAAGGTTTTTAGATGGGGTTTCAATCTTTTTGTTTAATTATGGAGGAAACTTTGCAGTTAAGCATTCTCAGGCTGGAGTGGTACTGGGATGGGTGACCTCCTGGGAAGTCATGATGCTTCACCCCTTTGAGAATCATCTAGATCCAATGAGTGTTGAGTGTTCCATTTATTGTCATGAGAGATGGGTTAATTTTGAATCACTACTCATGAAACATGGGTCAATGAGTTTGATTCAAAATCACATAGTTAAATCCTAATAGCAATATCACAATTTGACTTGTTGTGGAAATTATCTCCTACTTATTAATTAATGAGCTTAAGGGGATTTCTAATGAATTATTAATAAAGGCACAACACTTGGTGAAGGTTTTTCAAATGGGGATGCAAGCCTTGGTTTTAACCATGGGGGAAACTTTGTAGTTAAGCGCTCTTAGGCTAGAGTATTACTAGGATGGGTGACCTCCCGGGAAGTCTCAGTGGTTCACCTGTGTGAGCATCACCTAAATCCAATGAATGCTAAGTGTTCCATTTATCCTCATGAGAGATGGATTCATTTTGAATCACTACTTATGAAACATGGGTCAATTTGTTTGACTCAAAATCACATAGAAATCATGATATATAGCAATATCACAAACATAATTTAAACAATTTTACAAACAATGTTCATATTACACATACAACCCTTCACAATTTGTTTAGAAAAATTTCAAAATTAATATAGAAAAAATGTTCATTGACATTGGATATGAAGGGTTCACCAAACCCAAAATAAACATAAAGAACTTTTATTTTTCAATTGATTTATTTGGAAAGATTGACATTATAACTAGAGTTTTGATCACCTCTGGAGTTAAGATTTCAATCCATTCTTGATGCTACAATGTCATACGATTAGGTTCAACCTATGAGTGATGATCCCCTTTCTCTTTTCTCATACATATTCCATGTAACCACCTAATCCTTATTGCCACCAACTATGATGCACCATAGTTTTACTAACAACCATTACATGCCCATCCCATACCATCAATGTACAATGTCTCTAATCTATGCACTATGTTAGTCTTTTCATCTGTGCATGTTAGATATGCTTCAATTTAATTGTATACATATACATATATATCTATATGTACACATACATACATACATACATACATACATATATATATATATATATATATATACATATGTGTGTGTGTGTGTGTATATATGTATATATGTATATATATATGTATATATGTATATATATATATGTGTATATATGTATATGTGTGTATATATATATGTGTATATATTATATATATAGATGTATATATGTATATATATCTATATATATAATATATATATATACATATATACATGTATATATTATATATATAGATATATGTATATATATTATATATATACATATATATACATATATATATATACATACACATAAATATATCTATATAATTTAATCATATATTTTTGTGATAGTTAATATATTATTATTATAATATCTTGTTCTAACTTAAGTAATAAATATTATATTATAATATTAAGTTATTTACTTTTACTATGACTATAAATCAAATATTAATTATAATATGTTAAACATTAGACAAATTAATTATTTGTGTGTATTTATCTTTGTAAGGAAATATTTATTACTTGTAATTATTAAGATTAAAATATTATATAGTAATAATCTTAATTAAATTATTAACAATATCTATTTCCATTAATATAAAATTATTGATATATAATGAGATAGAATTTTATTTTTACAATAAATTTAAATACTTAGTATTTAATAAGAATTTAAAGATTGTGTGTATAATAAACTCAACATTTATATGTAATGTATTTATTGTAGCTAGTGAATTTTACCTAAGAAATAATTACATATATATTGATCAATCTCTCTAATCATGCAATCATCACTATCATAATATGATTTGTTGGAAATACAATAGGTAATGTAAACTCTGAGAGGATGGGGGGGTGAATCAATCCTTCAAAACTTTAACCATAAATTTATTCACCACACATCCATCTCATAATTTGCATGCAAACTGAAATAGCTAGCTAAACATATTCATCCATAGTATGAAAGAAAATAGCATTCAACACATGTATGACACAAGATATTTGGTTACCTAGAAACCCTCCAATGAGAAGGTAAACTTGGGGTGGGGATGACACCCACAAATATCCAATACTACATTAATAAAGTATATCCAATGAAGGTTATAATGTGTGTTCTTGAAACATGATCTACCCTATGAAAGGTCTACCTTATTAAAGGTTTACAAGACTGTTAGATCTTACCCTGTTAAAGGATTTCAACACCCTGTTAGAAGTGTGTCTGGTAAAAGGAATTTAACTTACAATGAAGTAAGCACCCTGTTAAAGGATTTACAACAACCTATTAAGATTACTCTGTTAAGAAATTTAATTTATTCACCTGTTAGAATGTCTCAGCAATGATCCTACAATTAGCACTATGTTGCTAGATTACAAATCACCTCTTTCCTAATGTGTGCTTGATTCTCACTAATCAGATGTATCTCCTTTGTCCTCTAACTCCTTTCCTTTATTCTTGTTTAACCGATTCTACAATGTATCTCAATTCACAATACCTTAGTCACCATGAATGCTCTGTTTGCACATGCAAAACACTCTTTTATCCTTTCACACAAATAAAATGTTTAGGATTTTTCCTCCTTAAGAAGATCTAGGTGACTTAGGGTTAGGTATGAATCAACGATCATAATTTATCCATCTAGCTGCTTAATCCTTTACTTTTTCTGATTAGCTGCACATACTGCATAGGGGTTCTCAATAAATATGTGTCTAATGTAGGAGCATCCAAAGGTATAAGGGCAATCCTGTGTCACCCAAAAAAATGTACTTAGACTTAGTTTTTGTTTCATGTCTTTTCATTTTTGGATACCCATTTGGGTCAAATAAAGGTTCCAACTCTCACGGCTCCACTATCAGTGCGTTTGAAAATCTCAAAAAAATAGGAGCATGTAATTGGGCCATCATTTTGGTAAACTAGAAGGTGTGAATTGGCTAGATGAATGTAATCATGATTTAGAGCATTTCAAAAAAAGAATCAGGTCAATAGGCCCCTCGGTTTGAAAGTTATTGCAATTTTTTGGGTTTTGGAGACCTCCTGAGAATGCTTCGAAGTCAAGTTAGGGGCATTAAATAACCTTGAAAAGGGTCAAAAATGGGGGATGAGTAGAGCTGGTCCATAGGGCTATAGAGTGCTTCGAGAGATTTCTGGAAATGTAAACGGTTTGTCAATCAGAGCTACGATTCAAAAGTTATGCCTCCAAAAAGTTCGGTTACCGTTTTTGGATTCCTCTAGATTTGCACCGACTTCTAACGCATGTTCTGGAGCCTTCTATTTGGTCGGAGGATGCCTACTAGCACTTTCTAGAATGTATTCCTTGTACTTAACCCTCCAGGGTCTATTTAAGGAGATTTTTGGCATTGTAAAAGGCAGTTTGGAGTGGAGTTTGAGAGGAGGGACTAAGAGGAGAAATTATATCTAGATTTATGCTATTGTAAGCCCTTAAGGCACGGTTTGAAGTTTATTTTCTCTGCACTATTTGTACTAGCTTATTTTCTCAGTTAATATAATTTTCCCTTTTCTTTTGGTTCCATTCTGTTCTTGGGTTGTGTTCCCATCAAGTGGTATCAGAGCTGGTTGTCTTGAGTGTGTAGACAAAGCGCCGATTGTGAGGTAGTTTGCACCAGGACTGTGTGGTTGTGGGTTCAAGTTAGAAGATGCCTCCACGAAGAGAGCATGGCAGAAGGGCTAGAGCTATTAATCCTGAGGAGGTTAGAGCCCTCCAAAGGTAGGTGCAAGCATTGCAAGAGGAGCTCCGTAGAGGAATAAATGTTGCCACTGGTGACAACAGTGAGGATGAAAATGAAGAAGAAGTAATGGGACCAGAAGAGGAATTTGACGGGGAAGTTCTAAATCATGCAAAGGAAAGGCTTTTTAGATCCATTACTAATTTTGGGAAAAGACCCACAATTGAAGTGGGTGTATTTTCAAGAAATCTGAAACCAGATGAGTTGATCGATTGGATCAATGAACTGGAAGAATACTTTGAGTATGAGGATATCAGGGACCCAGATAGGGTTAAGTTTGTAAAGGCCAAACTGAAAGGCCATGCCAAAATCTGGTGGCAAGAGGTTCAATTGGAAAGAAATAGAAGAGGAAAGGAGAAGATCACAAGGTGGGATCGCATGGTGGACAAATTGAAGAAGCAATTCATTCCTGTGGACTACGAGCTGGATCTATTTAAAAAGATGCATGCATTAAAGCAAGGAGGAAGATCAGTCCAAGAATATACAGAGGTGTTTTACCAACTCTTGATTAGAGTGGGACATGCAGAAGCAAATAAGGAGAAGGTTGCTCATTATATCAGTGGGTTGAGACCTAGCATCCAGGAGGAATTAAGTCTGGTAAGAATGACCAGCATTGAAGAGGCATACTTGTTTGCCCTATGAGTTGAAGAGAAGCTAAATAAGAGGTTTGAAGGAAGACAAAGATGGTGCGGTCAAGGAGGAAGGGGAAGTGGTAGATCATCTGGATGTTGCAATGAAACCCAAAAGAAAAATGAAGATGTGGGTGCTAGCAGAAACGAGAGGAATGAGGGTTTCAACCGCTCCCATGATCAAGACTTTGGAAATCAAAGAGGAAGAGGTAGAGGATGTGGACAAGGAAGAGGAGGCTTCTGTGGTACTTGTTTCCATTGCAATGAAGAAGGTCATCGTGCCTTTGAATGCCCTCGATGACAGGGAAGGAAAGAATGGAGAACTGAGGGCCAAGCTAGGGTTGCTCATGTGGATGAGGATGTACAATCATCACATTCAGAGGATGCAGAAAGAGGAGAGACCTTGGTAAATGAAAGAGTCCTACTAAGTGGTGAGAATGAACCAGGACAACGGAGGAGTTTGTTTCGTACCAGATGCAAGTGTGAGAATAAATGTTGTGATATGATCATTGATGGTGGTAGCACTGATAACCTGGTATCAGAAGAGATGGTCTCTAAGCTGAAGCTCAAGAGGGAGAAACATCCCTAGCCCTATCAGATTTCTTGGGTAAAGGATGATCATAAGGTCCTGGTAAGTGAACAATGTTTAGTAAAATTCAAAATTGGGAGTTACCATGATGAAGTTCTCTGTGATGTTATTTCGATGGATGTTTGCCATCTATTTTTGGGTAGACCATGGCAGTTTGATAGACATGCAATACATGATGGAAATGCAAATACATACTCTCTAACAAATTGAAGCCCATGAAAAAGGAAGGTGAAAAGTTATGTAGCAATGCTAGGATTTGTCTTGTTGATGGAAGGAAGTTTTTAGATGGCCTGAAACATCAGCATATGTGCTATGCTTTGATTCCTAGGAAAGATAAAGAAGGTAGTAGTGAAATACCATTTGAAGTTTCAAATTTACTAGGGGAATTTGGAGATATTATCTCTGATAATGTTCCAGATGGATTTCCACCAGTAAGGCAAATCAATCATTAGATAGATCTGATTCCAAGACCTAGTTTACCTAATAAGGCTGCTCACAGGATGACTCCTACTGAAATAGAGGAGCTAAATAGACAGGTTTAGGAGCTGTTGAGGAAGGGCTTGATTCGAGAGAGCCTGAGTCCATGTGCAGTACCTACAGTACTTGCACCAAAGAAGGATGGAGAGTGGAGGATGTGTATAGATTCTCGAGCTATAAATAGGATAACCATCAAGTACCGATTTCCTTTGCCAAGGATGGATGATCTTATGGACTGCTTGAGTGGAGCTCAGTACTTCACAAAGATAGATCTGAAGAGTGCCTATCATCAAATACGAATTCGAGAAGGAGATGAGTGGAAAACAACCTTCAAGACAAAGGAGGGTATTTATGAGTGGTTAGTCATGTCCTTTGGATTGACAAACGCCCCAAGCACCTTCATGCGGCTCATGAATGAGGTACTTAAGAAGTTCTTGGGAAAATTTGTTATTGTCTATTTGGATGATATTTTAATTTTCAGCAAGACTTTGGAAGAACATTTACTGCATATTCGTAGTGTCCTTGAAAGGCTAAGGGAAGAAAAACTATTAATTAATCTAAAGAAGTGTGTCTTTGCAAAAAGGGAGTTAGTCTATTTGGGGTTTTTTATATCACCTGAAGGTCTCAAAATGGATCCAGAGAAGGTAAAAGCCATCTTGGAATGGCCTACTCCAAGGATTGCTACTGAGGTAAGATCATTTCATGGTCTGGTTAGTTTTTACAGGAAGTTTATTAAGAATTTCAGTGGCATATGTGCACCCCTAACTGATATAGTAAGAGGGGATAGAAAAGAGTTCAAATGGACTGCAACAGCTACAAGAAGTTTTGAATTGCTAAATAAGAAGGTGACAGAACAGCCTGTGTTGGCACTTCCAAATTTTAGAAAAGTGTTCCAGGTGGATTGTGATGCTAGTGGTAGCACTATTGGGGCTGTATTAAGCCAAGAAGGTAAGCCTATTGCATATTTTAGTGAAAAATTGAATGATGCAAAGAAGAAGTATTCTGTTTATGATCAAGAGTTCTATGCAATAGTTCAGGCCTTAAAGAAATGGAGGCATTATTTATTGCCAAAGGAATTTGTTTTGTATACTAATCATCAGGCATTACAATACTTAAATAGCCAAGGTAAATTGAATCAGAGGCATATGAAGTGGGTAGAATTCTTGTAGAGTTATACATTTGTGTTGAAGCATAGAAGTGGAAAATCTAACAGGGTTGCAAATGCACTAAGTAGGAGACAGTCACTGCTTACCGTAATGCATGTTGAAGTAGTTGGGTTTGATGAACTCAAGAATTTGTACCCTGAGGATCCTGATTTTGCTGAAGCATGGAAAGCTTGTAAAGAACCTGTTGCTGTAGATAGAACCAAGTGGTTATACTATTTGATTCAGGATGGCATGTTGTTCAAAGGTAGTCAATTGTGCATTCCAAGGAGTTCCATGAGGGAAAATCTGATTAAGGAGAAACACAATGGAGGGATGGCAGGACATTTTGGTCAAGATAAGACCATTGCCATTCTTAGAGAACATTATTTTTGGCCTCAAATTTCATAGGATGTGAAGAAGTTCGTACAAAGTTGCCAAGTTTGTCAAGTTGCCAAGGGATTTAGTCACAATATTGGTCTATATCAGCCATTGCCTGTTCCATCAAGGCCATGGGAGGACATAAGTATGGATTTTGTTCTTGGATTGCCAAGGACACAAAGGGGTAATGACTCAGTATTCATGGTGGTTGATCGGTTCTCCAAAATGGCACATTTCATTCCATGCCACAAAACTCATGATGTTGTCCATATTGCAGACTTGTTTTTCAAAGAGGTGGTAAGACTACATGGTCTTCCAAGGAGCATAGTTTTTGACAGAGATGTTAAATTTGTGGGATATTTCTGGAGGAAATTGTGGAAGAAGTTGAGAACAGACCTAAAATTCAGTTCCACACATCACCCACAGACTAATGGCCAAACAGAAGTGGTAAACAGAAGTCTAGGCAATTTGCTGAGATGTTTAGTTGGGGATAAGCCTAAGGGATGGGATTTGATTCTACCACAGGTAGAGTTTTCTTATAATAACTCTATAAATAGGAGTACTGGAAAATCACCATTCCAAATTGTATATGGGAGTAGCCCAAGGACTGCACCAAAGCTGAGGAAGATAGAGCAAGGGGAGAGGACAAGTGCTGAAGCTGAAGAATTTGCTGAACATATCAAGCATCTACATGAGGAGGTTCAAGCACACATTACCAAGATGAATCAAGAGTATAAAGCTAGGGATGATCAAAGGAGAAGACATAAGGAATTCCAAGTAGGGGATTTAGTCATGGTGCACTTACGAAAAGAAAGATTTCTAGCCAGTACTTACAACAAGCTGAAGATGAAGAAATTTGGCCCCTGCAAAATTTTGAAGAAACACGACTTAGGAAATGCATATGAAGTGGAGTTGCCAGATGGTATTCACATTTCTCCCATTTTCAACATTGCAGATTTAACAGAGTATCATGATGATGGTGCAGATGAGGAGCTGGTGTTAGAGCCATGTCCAATTCCTGCTTCTAAGAAGGAGGAGATAGAAGACATTTTAGATCATCGTGTGGGTAGGAGTACCAGAAATAGGCAGTATGAAGAGTATTTGGTCAAATGGAAAGGACGACCAATCGAGGACTCAACTTGAATTTCAGTAGCTGAGGTTTCCCATTTGGGATTTCCTCTACCATCCATAAAGTGACAGGGTCACTTTTCAATCTACCCTGGGTGTCTGATGTAGGAGCATCCAGAGGTATAAGGGCAATCCTGTGTCACCCAAAAAAATGTACTTAGACTTAGTTTCTATTTCATGTCTTTTCATTTTTGGATACCCATTTGGGTCAAATAATGGTTCCAACTCTCATGGTTCCACTATCAGTGCGTTTGAAAATCCTAAAAAAAATAGGAGCATGTAATTGGGCCATCATTTTGGTAAACTAGAAGGTGTGAATTGGCCAGATGAATGTAATCATGATTTAGAGCATTCCAAAAAAAGAATCAGGTCAATAGGCCCCACGGTTTGGAAGTTATTGCAATTTTTTGGGTTTTGGAGACCTCCTAAGAATGCTTTGAAGTCAGGTTAGGGGCATTAAATGACCTTGAAAAGGGTCAAAAAATGGGGGATTGGAGCTTGTCCATAGGGCTATAGAGCACTTCAAGAGCTTTCTAGAAATGTAAACGGTTCGTCAATCGGAGCTACGGTTCAAAAGTTATGCCTCCCGAAAGTTCGGTTACCGTTTTTGGATTCCTCTAGATTTGCACTGACTTCTAACGCACCTTCTGGAGCCTTCTATTTGGTCAGTGGGTGCCTACTAGCACTTTCTAGAATTTATTCCTTGTCCTTAACCCTCCAAGGTCTATTTAAGGAGATTTCTGGCATTGTAAAAGGCAGTTCAGAGTGGAGTTTGAGAGGAGGGACTGAGAGGAGAAATTATCTCTAGATTTATGCTATTGTAAGCCCTTAGGGCATTGTTTGAAGTTTATTTTCTCTGCACTATTTGTACTAGCTTATTTTCTCAGTTAATATAATTTTCTCTTTTTTTTTGGTTCTATTCTGTTCTTGGGTTGTGTTCCCATCAGTGTCCTTATCATCTAAGATCACAAAACAATCCTCAAGTCAACTCCAAAATGGTTTACATAGTAGTTTGTCCCATTACATTAGTTATGGTCAACATACATTACTCGTTCAACAGGAACTCAATAAATGACTTAAGTATAGTGTCACTCATATGTCAAAACCAATCTAAGATTAACAATCTCCCCCTTTGACATGAGTGGAAAAATACTTGGTCATGCATGAATAAACTTAGCCTTTCAAGCATAACTCAGATAATATACGTTAGTATTTGTCTTACATACAAAATTTCAAAATATTAAAATTTTGCAAAACTTATGACTCATCAGTCATACCTCAAAATTCAATAACTCCCCTTGAGTTGATTATTCTATTCTAAACTATAACTGAATACTCCTGCTGAGTATATTTTCTATGCTGACTCTATCTCTGTTTGGTCTCTCCTTTCATGCATTCTCCCCTTTCTTCATTCTCTCCCTTCATTTATTTCTCCCACTTTTGACACTTATGTCATGTGTTGTACATAAATTGTGTGTTTGTTCAAGAATGTTTTATGGACCATAAGTATTATCTTTAGAGATGTATCCCAGTTATCACATGCTAATTCCAATGATTTGATTTGGATAGATAACTCAACAGCAAGGTGAACTAAGCCTTTCTATGTATAAAGATGAGGATCTTTCTTCATCACTATTTCTACAAAGGGTAGTTCTTGGTGTAGTATCTCCATGTGTGGGGTCAACATGGATTGGATACTGATCTGTGTAGCCTAAATGTTTGTATCATGAGCATGCAGGGCTGCCAACTAACCTTGGGAGTTCATCAAAGTCCTAAAGTGCTTTTGACTTTGTGTTGGATAATTAGGTAGATTAGTACTTGTTAGCTTCATATCTACTTGGAGAGTATCAATATGTCATTGCACTTCTTGTGTGAACATAGTTGTATCACACAACCTTGTGTAAAGAGAGAAAATATTCTCTAATACTTTCTTCACACCCTCAATCTTGGTTTCTAACTCAACCTAGTGTAGTGTAATTGCACTAGATATCTATTCATCCACCTTCATTTGAAATTTCTTCTCAGACCATTCCAATAATTTTACATTGGTATCTAGGTCTTCATCAGTGATTTTCTCTATAATATTTGCCAACTTCTCAATGATGGGCTTGGATTCATCAAGTGCAGGGAGGCTAAATGCATCAAGAAATATGTCCTTGATGTCATGAAGTTATTGTTTCTATTTTTGCTTCCTTCTAAATAGTTGTTAGTGTTACTTCCTTTCTAGAGCATCCTACAATATGCTCATCTGATCTATTGTGATTGTAGCAAGACCATACTTTATTAACTCAATCACCTCATCTAAGTTGATGTCACCATAGGATGTAACCTTATCAACCTTAGATGTGCTAGGACTTGGCCTTAATGCTTGCAAAGCTGTAGCTTCAGTAGTTGGCCTATGAAGTTTTTGACTAGGAGTAGGAGTAGTAGTGTCTGGTAAGGTAACTAGTGTTTTTATTGCTATTACTTCATCTAGCTTTGTAGTCAAGACTAAATATTCAGTCCTATCCTTCTCGTTCTCTTTGATCTCTTCTCCACCTCATTCTTGTGGTGTAGGTGTAGGAATTACTTCTTGACCTGTTTGAACTGGAGCCCTTTCTTTTTCAATTATTGTAATTGTAGGTACCTTGGTGCTGATATGTGAAGGCATGATGTCCTTCTTATGGTATACTACCATATGCATGGTAGGTTGCACCTCTTTACATTGAGAGGGGGAACTTGATAATGCTTGAGTTTTCTCCCCTACAGATGCCAATTCTGCCTTCTCAATCTCATCCACACTCACCAACATAGGATGACTACACAATTATGCCTTGGTGGGGGAATTAGTCAGTATCTTCTACATATCCTCCTTTGTTAGGCAATTGATGTTTTGAATGGTGCTTTCAAACACATCCTTAACCTTTACTGTATCTACTTGAGGACTAACACTTGACATTTGTACTACTTGAATATTTTGGTCTGGTTGTTTCTCTTCTTCAACTATTGCCTCTGTGGTGCCCTCCCCATGTACTTCCATCATAGATTCCTCATTTGTTGCTTCATCTAATTCTTCCTCTATATTTTCTTCACCTACTTCTTGAGGTGCTTGCTCAATAGTCTTTTGTGTTGTCAACCCATAAATTAACTTTCATATTTGTGTGCTTTGTTGAAAAACAACTTCAATCTTGTTTTTTAAAATGTTAAAAGCTCGGTACTTCAGAGAAAATATTTCCTTGTACTTATCAATAGATTTTCTCATCTATAATTTTTCCAAATCTGGAATCACTCTTGCAAGTACATTCTCTCTAATATTTCTCTCTGTTGTGAGACTATATTTCCACCTTTTCTCAACTATATCATATAGGCTCTTTGGTAGAGAGTTTGCAATCTCAATTGGAGTCATCATAAAAGTTTTCATCATGGCATATATAGACTCTTCTACTTTATCCATATCTAACTTCCCAAGTTTATCAAACTCAACATGTGTGAATCTGCTTAAATCAACATTATTCTTAATATTTTCACATAAGTTGTCTAAATTAGAAGAGGGACTATGACTTACCACTTTGAATTGGTTGTTATCATCTAACTCTATCGTCTCCTCATCTAATTCAGCTGGGGAAATATACTTCCTTCTTTGTTTCTTCTTAGATTCATTTCCTTTTGTAGTTGTACTAGCTCTTTTGTCTTTAGGCTTCTAAACCTCTAGAGTCTTCTTGGCAGTAGCTCTAGTGCTAGCCCTAGTAATGGGAACTGTAGGCTATTTTTTTGATGATTTCACAACCTTTTTAGGTTTTCTTGCTTCAGTCTTCTTTTCTTTCCTCTTCTTTTCTTCTGTGGCAACAGGTGCTTCATTGGCTTCTTCTCCCTAGACCCCTTCATTAATTTTTTATTCTTCTTCTCCTTGTTCCTCACCTTGACCCTATGTGATAGCAAGTGGTGCTTGGGAAGGTTTATCTTCACCATCTTCATTATCTTCCTCTTCTTCTTCATCTCCCTCTACCCCTTCACTAAATTGTTCTTTGAGTTTCTTCACAAGCTTTTTCTTTTTCCTCATTATAGAAATTCTCTTTAAATCCATTGTGATCTTTGACTTTTCTACATCATAGTTTCCAAAAGCAGTAGCATCCTTATCTAATTCTTCTACTAGTAAAGCAATGATGGCTACAAATGCCTCATCAACATTAATATCACAAGGCAGTGATCTGAGCCATCTCACCCTTGGAATAGAAGCTTGAACATATGTAAAATAAACATCAACTAGAAAACAAACATCATTGAAATTTTTCTCTACTAATGGTACTAGAATCCTCTATCTTTGTTTCATTGACTTCTTAAATTCTTCAAAATATCTAGTCATCACACTTTCAAAATTATCTCCAAGATGCTCTATAAATTCACCAATCTACACTGCAACTGATCTGTTAGTCTTCTAAGCTACTTTCTCAAATGTGGAAAAAGTGTTCTGCACATACAAAATTATACAAACTAGTATTGAACCAAATTTTCATTGTGCACTTTTTTTTCCCCTTATGGCTCCCAAGTTCTCAAATAACTACTGGAGTTGTAACTTGGAAAAGTCATAAGAGTGGTCTTTCTTCACTATCTTTTAACTCAAATCCATAGCCATACATGGTACACTATTTAACTTGTTCGATTGAAAGAACTTGTGTGCAATAATTCTTACTGCAAAAGCAATTAGGGGATCAGAAATTGTGTCTATGGTCATTCCTCTCTTGCTCATTGCCCCTATATTCTTTTCAATTGCCTCTTTTGCATCACTCCTCATTGTCTTAGGTCTATCTAGGGTTGGATACCCTATCACTCTATGAATGATACATCCTCAAACCATACAAAATTTTCATGAATTCTACTAAGAACAATCTTAATCCATTCTATTTTGAACACGTTTGGAAAATCTGGGGCACAGATAAACCCTTTTCTTGCTACAACCTTGAATTCTTCTCTTATTACTTTGTTCTCACACAATTCTCCATATAACTCTCTTATCTCCATATCTCTAATGCTTCCAACCTTGAAAGTATAGCAACACCTTACATCTTATATCCTTAGAACTTATGGTGGTATCATCGATAACGCACCAGATGGGTCTCCTTTATATGAAATGTTAGGAATTTCCCAGAAATGTGGTTTTTTGATCTCAGTACTTATCAATTGAACATTCAAAACTTCCTTTCCTTCCTTAACCATGGTAGTGAAAGAAATAGACACCATAACAACTAACTAGGGTTTACAAAAAATTCAAACAGCATAGCTCGGCATACGATAAATACCTTCTCAAATCTGATGAATGGTATCGAACAGTGGTTGAATTGATTTTACAAATTCTTGAAACTTTCTTTTCAATTTGCCTTCAGCTCTTTGTGTTCTCTCCAAATTTGAATGATTGCAAATGAGTCAAAAATTGACCATATAGCCCTTATCAAAATAAATGCTCAGTGCTTGCACATCTATAAGCTTGACTCCAATAGTGATTCTAACTTAGTCAACTTCTAGGTAATTTCCTTCTAGGTCAGCAACCACTACAAGCTTAGCCA
This sequence comes from Cupressus sempervirens, assembly GCA_028749045.1. Taxonomy (NCBI): domain Eukaryota; kingdom Viridiplantae; phylum Streptophyta; class Pinopsida; order Cupressales; family Cupressaceae; genus Cupressus; species Cupressus sempervirens. Next base: position 799,078,739 of record CM053787.1, on the reverse strand, counting down.
ACACTATCACCTTTGATTGCTTGAAATCAACTAAATTTCACTCGGCAACCACAGTAAAACTTTTCATGCTTAACAACAACATGAAAAACTTACAGATTTCTTCTAAGTTCTAACCAATACTTTGCATCTTACTTCATGCATATATGATCTTTTCAAAACTCAATAATTGGAACTGATGTATAATTGAACTTTGAAATATCAATCCCATACATACCTCTTAATTTCCTAGTTGGGGATGGTGTGATCACCTGATCCATTAGATGAAGTGATCTCATATAAACTTGATGTGCTACAATCTTCCATCTTCTTCCATGTCTTGTTCATCCATACTTTGACTTTGTCGACATCAACCTTTCCTTTTCCTTTATTGAACTCACTGCTAGGTTCTTTTGACCTTGTTAGACAATTTCTGCTTATGTGACCAATCTTTAAACAACTAAAACATGTAGTTTGACTTAACCATCTACTATAATCACTTCTAAAATGTGTTCTAATGTAAATTTCAGCAACATGTCCATACTCTTGACAATAGTGAATACTATACCTAGTATTTTAATCCCAATTATAAGATTTTCCATTGTGCTTTATCTTTTTCTACTTGTTTGATGACCACTTAGGCTTGGATCTGCACTCATATGCTCTATGCCCATACTTCTTATAGTTATAGAAGTATCCTTCAAATATTTGTGTGCTTATGGTCTTGGTTCTACATTCATGTGTCAAATGTCCTTTCTTGTGGTACTTGTGGCAGTGACCTATGAACTTTTTTTTAGGATTATGATTTGTAGTCTTGCTTCTACAAACATTAGTAGTATGTCCTAATTTTCCACAATTATGATAAGTAGGTTTTGAGTTCTTACCATTTTTGCTCCTTTGTTCACCATTTTTAGATTATTATCCTTCTTTAGTACTGGTGTAACCTAATCCAGTAGTGTCTGTTGTTAGATCTAGGAGATCTCATCAATTGCTCAAAATACACTATGGCTTCACTAGGTCTATTGAAACTTTCAAAAAAATATTTTTCTCTTTTAAGATTATTTCTTAGTTGTTCACTCTACAACTTCAGTGTTGTGATCTCAATTTATTTTCCATTCAATTCATGATTTGCAATTATTATTTGACTCAATGTTTATAGCTGCATGTGAGCAATCCTATTCACTTCTGATGTCTTCTCTTCTAGTCTTTTGATCAATATCCTTTTGACATCTTCAATGATGACTTTTTCCTTTTCATCTTTCTTTTTCTACTCAGTCACCTCACATGGCAATACTGATTGGACTTCTTGTTCTATTTTTGAGATTTTTGACCTCTTCAGTTAGTGCTCCATTTTCTCCATCAAATTTGCAACTGTTAATAATTTAGTAGTGTTAATCTCTTGGCAGTGTGTGTTATTCTCTTCAATAGCTACCTCTTTCCTTATCTTTAATGATTATTTTAGCTCATCTCTTGCTTCATTCAACTGATGTAGGCAAAGTTATATTTTAATATTCTGGTTATCAATAATCTTTCCCAACTTGTAGACTTCCATCTTCAAGATCTTTCCTTAAAGTTGAAAAGCTTTCCTTTCTAGAGAACCTTCTCTCTTATACCAATTGCTAGAATTACAATAAGGAATGTAAACTCTGGGGGGGATGAATCGGTCCTTCAAACCTTTAACCATAAATTAATTCACCACACAGCCATCTCATAATTTGCATATAAACTGAAATATCTAGCTAAACATATTCATCCATAGTATGAAAGAAAATAACATTTAACACATGTATGACACAAGATATTTGGTTACCCAAAAACCCTCCAATGAGAAGGTAAAACTGGGGTGGGGATGACACTAAAAAATCTTCACTACTACAATAATAAAGTGTATCCAATGAAGGTTACAATGTTTGATCATGAAACATGATCTACCTTGTGAAAGGCTTACAAGATCGTTAGATATTACCCTATTAAAGGATTACAACACCCTATTAGAAGTGTGGCTGGTAAAAGGACTTTAACTTGCAATGAAGTAAGCACCTTGTTAAAGGATTTACAATAGCTTGTTAAGACTACTCTGTTAAGAGATTTATCTGATTCATCTATTAGAATATCTCAGCAATGATCCTATGGTTAGCACTCTTCTACTAGATAAAAGATGACCTCTTTCCTAATGTGCACTTGATCATCACTGATCAGATGTATGTCTTTTTTCCTCTAACTCCTTTCCTCTATTCTCCTTTGATTGATTCTATAATGTATCTCAATTCAAAATACCTTAGTCACCATGAATGCTCTGTTTGCACATGCAAAACTCTCTTTTGTCCTCCTTAAGAAGATCTAGGTGAATTACGGTTAGGTATGAATCAACGATCATAATTCATCCATCTAGTCGCTTAATCCTTTCCTTTTTCTAATTGGCTACATGTAATAGGGATTCTCAATAAAATTTTGTCCTTATCATCTAGGATCGCAAAAAATCCTTAAGTTGGCACCAAAATGGTTTACATAGTAGTTTGTACCATTACAAACAATTATGTCAAAACTATATTACTCAGTACTTAAGTGTCTGATGCTTGACATCCACTATCTCTTCAATGTTGTAACTCAGTCTCTGAATGAATCGGCATCCATTGATCACTCAGCATTTGAATGACTTGGCACTTACTATCTACTCGACACTTGAGTGACTTGGAACTTACTATTTATTTGGCATACATTGTATATCTCTCATTCAGCATATACTATCTAACAACTTATGATTGACATACATTACTTGTTCAGCATGAACTAAGTAAATGACTTAAGTATATTGTCACTCATATGTCAAAACAAATCTGAGATTTAGATGATTATCATTAGTTTAATAGATAAATTAAATGCATACCTAATAAGAAATTTGATAACTAATCAATTTGAAATAAGAAGATAAATATAATATATTATAGTGTAGAATCTCCATAGAAGACATAGTCCTATACTAAATGTGTCATGTAAATGCAAATAATATATATGGGTATGTGTAGGATCATGGTGTGAAAAAAAGTGGTGATGTGAAAAATATATAGTTTTAAATACTTTGACACCCATCCTGATAGCAAACCAAAAATTTAATACCTTTCCTTATTAGGTACTCGATCTGAGAATGAGTATCTGATTTGAGAATGGGTACCTAATTTAAAAATAGATACCCAATTTCATAATGAGTACCCAATCTATGTGCCCAAATCATGTTGCCTAATTCAAATGTAAAGGGAGTGGAGGCCAATTTTTAAGATAAATATTTATTTTTAGTTACCAAACTCAAAGGGGGTACCAATTATTATATATAGTTACTAGAGTTTATTATATAGTATTAAATAATTATTATTATTTATTAAATAAGTATTTTATATATACTTAGTACTTATATATATATATATATATATATATATATATATATATATATATATATATATATATATATATATATATATATATATATATATATATATATATATATATATATATATATATATATATATATATATATATATATATATTAGTAACCTAAGTTCATAAACTATATGATGATGTATGTTCCAATGAGTCTAAAGGGGTCACGAGATACATTATGACCCCTTTTAACCCATTATATGACAACATATCTTCCTAGGGGTCATAAGATGCCTAGGGACATACATCTTGTGTTTCAATGGGTAGAAAGGGGTTATAGAGTATCATATAACCCCTTTTGACCTATTAAATTATAACATATGTTCCTAGGGGTCCTAGGACCCTTATAGTTATACATGTTGTGTTCTAATGGGTTGAAAGAGGTCATAGTGTATCCTATGACCCTTTCGACCCATTACATGACAACATACATTCCTAGGGATCATAGGACCCCTAGGAACATATGTTGTTATGTAATGGGTCGAAGGGGGTCATAGAATATCTGATGACCCCTTTTGACCCATTGGAACACAACATGTATGGCCCTAGGGGTCTTATAACCCCTAAGAACATATGTTATCATGTAATGGACTGAAAGGGTCCTAGGATTTTGACCCATTACAACACAACACACATGATGATAAGGGTCCTAGGGCCCCTAGGAAAATATTTTTTCATGTAATGGGTTAGGGGCCATAGGATACCCTATGACCCCTTTCTACCCATTGGAATATAAAAAGTATGTCCGTATGGGTCCTAGGGACCCTAGGAACATATGTTTTCATGTAATGAGTCCAAAATGGTAATAGGATATCCTATGACCCCTTTCTACCCATTGGAACACAATATGTATATCCCTAGGGGCCCTAAGACCCCTAGGAATATAAGTTGTCATGTATTTGATTCAAATGGGTCATAGGTTATTTTATCACCCTTTTCAATCCATTTGAACACATGTTTTTTCCTAGGGGGTCTTAGGACCCACAAGAATATATTTTGTCATGTAATGGGTCGAAATGGGTCATAGGATATCATTTAACCCCATTCGACTCATTACAACACCACATGTATGTTCTTAGGGTTCCTAGGAACATTATGAATATATTTTGGCATGTAACGAGTCAAAATGTGTCATGGCATGCCTTATGACCCCATTCTACCAATTTGAACACAACATGTATGTCCCTAGGGGTCCTAAGATCCCTAGGAACATATGTTGTAATCTAATGGGTTGAAAGGGGTCATCAAGTATCATATCACCCATTTTCATCCATTACAACACATCATGGGACCCCTAGGGACATACATCATGTGTTTGAATGGGTCGAAAGGGGTTAGAGTTCCCTATGACCCCTTTTGACCCATTAAATGATAGAATATGTTCATAGGAGTCCTAGGACCCCTAGGAAAATACCTCATTTGTTCAAATGAGTTGAAAGGAGTCCAAGAGTACTCCATAACCCTTTTCAACACATTATATGACAACATATGTTCCTAGGGGTCCTAGGATCTCTAGGGACAAAAATCATGTGTTTAAATGGGTTGAAATGGGTCATAATATAACCTATGACCCCTTTTGACCCATTAAATGATAGCATATGTTCCTAAGGGTCATAGGACCCCTATGAACATATATCCTAATTTTTAATGAGTCGAAAAGGGAACCTAGAGTACCCTATGACCCATTTCGACACATTTCATGACAACAGATGTCTTTAGGGGTCCTAAGACCCCGAGAAGCCAATTTTATTTATTCGAATGAGTTCAATGGGGTCATAGGATAACTTATGACCCCTTTCAAAGTATTTCATGACAACATATGTCATTAGGGGTCCCTGGACCCCTAATGACCTATTTTATTTGTTCAAATGGGTCAAAAGGGGCAATAGGATAACCTTTGACCCCTTTTGATGCATTCCATTACAACATATGTCCTTGGAGGCCCTAGTTCCTCTCAAGACATATTAAATATTTTCAAATGGGATACATTTAATGATAGCATATGTCCCTAGGTGTCATAGGACCTCTAGGGACCTAATTCTTTTGTTTGAATGGGTTAAAAGGGGTCATAAGATAACCTATAACCCCTTTCGACACATTTCATGACAACATATGTGGCTAGGGGTCCTAGGACCCCTTGGGACCTATTTTATTTGTTTGAATGGGTCAAAAGGGGTCATAGGATAACTTATTACCCCAACATATTTCCCTAGGGGGCCTAGGACCCCTAGGGACATATTATAATCATTATAGGTTGAACGAGGTCATATGCTAACCTATCACCCCTTTCAATACATTTGATGTTAACATATGTCCCTAGGGGTCCTAGCATCATGAGGGAACTATTTCATTTGTTCAAATGGGTGGATAGGGATCATAGGATAACCTATGACCCCTTTCAACATATTTCATTACAAAATATGTCCCTAGGGGTCATAGGACTGCTAAGGATGTATTGCAATTGTTTATATGGGTTGGAATGGGTCATAGGATAATTTATGACCACTTTCAACACATTTCATGATAACATATCGATCCCTGGCGACCTATGTTATTTTTTTCAATGGGTTGAAAGGGGTCATAGGATAGCCTACGACCTATTCGACACATTTCATGATAACCTAGGACCCCTAGGGACATACTATAATTGTTCATATGGGTCAAAAGGAGTGATCGGATTACCTATGATCCCTTTCAAAATATTTCATGACAACATATGTCCCTAGAGCTCTTAGGACCCCTAAGGACCTATTTTATTTGTTCCAATAGGTTGAAAGGGGTCATATGATAACCTATGACCTATTTCAACACATTTTATGATAACAAAAAACCCTAGGGTTTCTAGGACCCTTAAAGAAATATTATAATTGTTCATATGAGTCAAAAAGAGTTATACTATACTCTAGTACCCCTTTTGAACCATTAAATGAGAAAATATGTTCCTAGGGTTCCTAGGACCCTTAGAAACATATGTTTTCATATAATGGGTTCAAAGGGCTCCCTTTTAAACCACTAAATGAGAATGTATATTTCTAGGGCTACTAGGACTCCGAGGAACATATATCATGTGTTCAAATGAGTTGAAAGAGGTTATAGAGTACTCTAGGATCCGTTTTGACCCATTATATGAAAACATATGTTCCTAGGGGGATATACATGATGTGCTTGAATGGATCAAAAAGGATTCATAGGGTACAATATGACCCCTCTCAACCTATTATATGAAAACATATGTTCTTAAGAGTCCTATGATGCATAGGAACATACATCATGTGTTTGAATGAGTTTAATGGAGTCATAAGGTTCCCTATAACACATTTTGGCCCATTGAATGAGATCATATGTTACTTAGGGTCATAGGAGTCATTGAAACACATATCATGTGTTGCAATAAATCGAAAGGGGCTAGAGAGTACCCTATGACCCCTTTCAACCCATTATATGAGAAAATATGTTCATAGGTGTATTAGGACCCCTATGGAAATACATCATGTATTTGAATGGATTCAAAGGGGCCATAAGGTACCATATGATCCCTTTCAGCCCATTATATGACAACGTATGTTCCTATGGGTACTAGGACCCCTACAGACATACATCATGTGTTTGAATTTATTGAAATGGGTTATAGGGTGCACTGTGACCCCTTTTGACCCATTATATGACAACACATGCTCCTAGGGTTCCTAGAACCCCTAGGGAGATACATCATGTGTTTGAATGGGTCAAATGTGGTCATCAGGTGTCATATGACCCCTTTTGACCCATTAAATGATATCCTATATTCCTAGGGGTCCTAGGATCCCTAACATATATCATGTGTTTGAATGAGTCGAATGGGGTCATAAAATATCCTATGGCCCCTTTTGATGCATTGTGTCAACATATATTCCCAGGGGTACTAGGACCCCTAGTGACATATAACATGTATTTGAATTGATGTAATGGGGTCATAGGGTTCCCTATGACTCCTTTTAACTAATTAAATGAGAATATAAGTTCCTAGGGGTTTTAGGACCCCTTGAAACATATATCATGTGTTTGGGGGAGTCCAAAGGGGTCATAGAGTACCCTATGACCCCTTTCCATGCATTATATGACAACATATGTTAAGATCCCTAGGGACATACATTATGTGTTTGAATGGGTCGAATAGGTTTATAAAGTTCTCTATGACCCATTTTGACCCATTAAACAAGAAAATACATCCCTGGGGGTCCTAAAAACATATATCATGTATTTGAATGAGTTGAAAGGTGTAATAGAGTATCCTATAAGCACACTTAATGTGATTGAATGGGTCAAGAGTGTCAAAGGGTACCCTGTGACCACTTTTGATCCTTTGGAACCATTATATGTATGGTTAAGGGTCCTAATGTATTTAAAACAAAGGATCTTAAAAATTGGTCATACTATTAAAAAAAAATGAATAATTTTAATTTTTTTAAAATTGGGAAAATCAAGTATCCGATTTGAGAACGAGTATCCGATTTGGGAATGGGTACTCGATTAGGCTTGGTTTTTCTTCAACTCCAAAAACATCCTAAAAATGTGTTTTTGGCTTGTTATTCTGTGTTTCTAACTTTGACCATGTAGCTAACGACATTTTTTTCATCCAAATTTGATGGAATTTAAAGGGTTTCTTGAGAATGTTCTCAACTTTCCATTTATATAATGTTTGTTAAATTATGAGTTTAGTAAGTAATTATTACTTATTTTCTAGTGGAGTTAGCTACAAAGTGCTGATTGACATACTGATTGAAAAATAACTATAACTTTAAAAATGTATAAGATTTTTGAAATCCAAAAGATGTGTTAAATTATATGCTTTGCCTAGTATAAGAAAAAAAAAACAATAATTTTGTAAATTTTCCATTTAGTTAAGGTGGCCAGCCATGGGGTTTTTTTAATTATGAAAAAGTTATACTATAAAATTTATATTTAATTATTTATTTGGAATAAAAATACCCTAAAATATGAGTCACATCTAGGCATGAATCTACTTGATAGGATAAAAGTACAAAGTGGTGTCACCTTTCAGGCTGAGCTATCAGAATGACTAAATTTGAGTATTTCTATCTAAAAATCAATTTTGTTTAAACATATTATCTTGATAAATTTATTCTAGCTAACTTATATCTAGTCTCACATTTTTAAAATTGGAAATGTCTATTAAATGCATGTTTTTGTACTAGTTTGTATCTAATTACTAAAGAAATAAAATTATTTCAGAAAACTGATGTTTCAATAACTCTTACTATTTTTTATGATAGTTTTTTAAAAACATATAAATACCATTTTATAGAGCTCAAAGTCAAGAATATTCTCATATATAGTTTATACTATTTTAATTAGATATAGTATAGTATAATTAAAAATTCTACAAGAATGTATTTTAATACTCGAGAAGATGTAGATTTTAAGAAAGGAAAAAATATTAAATCATATATATATATAAATGATATGACATTCTAGAGAAGAGAGTCCTCTTCTAGAGTGTATAATTTTTCTTTTGGTTAGTATAGATTTATTTTTAAAAATGTGGTGGGAGATGAAACTTATAGATTTCAGGTGACTTCACATTTGAATCATTATAAAAGAGAAAATATAGTTCTAAAGCCAATTTTTATTTTTGATTGTTCTAGCTATATATTTTATCTATAACATAAGTTGGGATCAAAGGGAAATGAGTTTATTTCCATATAGTTTTGTGGTGGGAACTAGACCCCTAATTTTTAGCATTTTGGAGCAACTAAAAAGTTGTCTTTAAAAATTAGGGAAATATATATCAATTCTTATTTCAAATAATTATTAAAAATTATAATCCTAAATTTCATCATTTCTACACATTTCTTTAGTTCATGTCATTTTTGAATTCTAAATAATAATACTAGTTTTATGTCATTGAAGATGAACAGTTGTACTTTTGTCGGCCTTTTCCTTTATAAAAGGGTGACATAAGTTTGTACTTTTACCCTATATATATAATTATATTAAAAAATATTATCATTTGATTTTGATTAAGGTGGTCAGACATACACCTTCATTCTATTTTCTCCCTGAAATTTTTGTACTACTGCATTAAAATCCAAACTTTTGATCAATCAAATATTTTTTTCTCTAGATAAGGCATAGTAGTTTAGAAACTACTTTCAATTTCCTATAGATTATTTTTTTACAACTTTTAGATATAAATCCCATAACTACTTTAAAATTACATGTCAATTTTTCATAACCCTCATTTGTTGGTTTTTCACTACCACTTAAGGCCATAGTTTGGTTGACCATGATCTTGCACATACCCAAGGATGTGATGTAGGAGCATCCTAAGTGTAAGAGAAATCTTTCATCACACAAATTTTATTTTTATTTTGTTTCTTAAAGAAGGGTTATTAAAGTCTAGAGTTGTTATCTATGAAGCCTACAACTTAGTAAGTCACTCATACGAGCTTAGAATGTCCTAATTTTGGAGCTAGAGGTTCATCTCAGTCATATTAGCCTTCAAATTGAGGCTTAATGTCATATCATAAGTATCAATGAAGCTACTATGGGTTTTTGGTATAAATTTTTGGTATACAAACTTTGTGCTTAGTTTTGAAGGCCGAAACATGCCTAGATTAGGCCTAAAAACTTGTTGGATGGGTACTTGCATAGATTCAAGCTTGTAGATCAGAAGCTGAGGATTTGAAAAAGGGGTTATAATAGAAAATCATAACAATAATCTAAAAGTTATGGCCCTCCAAAGTTAGGCCAATCCAAACTTCCAAAATAAATGTCAAAGGTGCATTTGATGGACTCTATATGTATTATTAGGGTCTATCAGCCCTATGTATTAATTTCAATTGTCTAGAACATTCTTGGGTGGCATAAAATTTTCTATTTATGAAATGCTTGTAGATTGTCTAGGTCAAATCTAGGTTATATTTCATAGCTCTATGTTGCAAATTATTGTAAGGAAGGCACCCATGTGGGTTTGCATACTATATTTCAAAATTCTGTAATTCTGCATTTGTGGCGATAATAAGAAGCCCATATTGTTTTCTCACCAATTGTTGTTCTTTCTTTGTTTCTATTATGTTTTTGTAGTATTAAGGGGAGAACCCTTCATCAAGTGGTATTAGAGAAGGATTTCCTGAGTGTGTAAATAGATCGTCGACTATGAGGTAGTAACACCATGACCATGGTTTGGGTTGTGTGTATAGACATATCACTGATTGTGAGGTTGTTTGTTTGTATGAGGTAATAATTGAAAGAAAAAAAACACAGGAATGAATCTTGTCATAGGAGATGATGAAAGAGAACAAGGAAATATTGATCAAGTGGTAGTAGATGAAGTTCTTAACCTAGAGGAGGAAAAGTTTTTTAGGCTATTTATAAGATTGGAAAAATACCTAAGTTTGATGTTCCCACATTTTTTGATAAATATTAACCCAGAGAAATTGATCAATTGGATCAATGAATTGAAAGAGTACTTTGAATATGAAGATATTGAAGATCCGAATAAGGTCAAGGTTTTGAAAGCCAAACTAAAGGGTCATGTGAAGATTTGGTGGCAGGAGATCCAATTAGAGTGAAATAGATGAGGAAAGGATAAAATCACCATAAGTAATCAAATGATAGATAAATTGGAGCAATAGTTAATTCACATGGATTATGAACTTGATTTATTGAATAAAATGAAAGGGTTGAAGTAAGTGAGAAGATATGTTCAAGATTATATCAAATTCTCATTAGAACTCTCCATGTGGAAGTCGATAAGGAGAAAGTTGTTTATTATCTTAATGAGTTACTTGGCCAAGCATTCAGGAGAAACCAAGTCTATTTTGAATGACCAATATTAAGAAGGTGTACTAGTTTTCCCTAAGAATTGAGGAGAAGTTAGAAAAAATTTTTATAACAAGAATGGTGGAAGAGATCATAGTGGAAAATCAGGTGGATGGTCTTATGGAGGTTGAAATGATGATCAAAAGAACAAGGATGAGGTCAGCAATAGTAGTCAGAACCAGAGAGGAAATAATTCCAATCATTTCCATGATATAAAAAATAGAGATCAGAGAGGAAGAGGCAGAGGACAAGGATCCAGAAGTGGAGGTTTCCATAGAAAATGCTTTTATTGTAGAGAAGAAGGGCATAGATAATTGGAATGTTCCCAATGCCAAGGAAGGATAGGTCAATGAACCAAAGGCAAGGAAATAGTTGTGCATGTGGATGAAGATGTCAAATAATCCCATTCTAAAGATGCTAAAAGAGGAGAATTCCTAGTTAATAGGAGGGTCTTAGTGATTGGAGGAAATGAACTTGATCAAAGAAGGAGTTTGTTTCACATTAGGTGAAAATGTGAAGATAAGTGATGTGATGTAATCATTGATGGTGGAAGTACTGAAAATCTAGTATCATAAAATATGGTCACAAAATTAAATCTCAAGAGGCATAAATACCCACGTCCATACCATATTGTTGGGGTAAAGAATGACTAGAAGGTTATGCTCAACAAGAAAAACCTAGTGAATTTCAAGATTGGAAGCTACCAGGATGAGGTTCTTTGTGATATCATACCTATGGACATATGTCATATGTTTCTAGGTAGGCCATGGTAGTTTGACAAAAATGTTGTACATAATGGGTGAACAAATACATACACTCTGATAAGCCATGGGGTAAATGTTGGAAATGTAGTATAGATTGGGTGATTGAGAGGGGGGGCTGAATCATGAACCAATAAAACTTATGCTTTAATTCACCAATTAAATATTCACTATATAATTTGATCTAATTTCATGCATGAAAGACTAAAAAAAATGAAACGTTCATAACACTTGACACAATATTTGGTGACTCACAAACCTTCCAAATAGAAAGTAAAACTGCGGTGGGGATGATACCCACAAGCTTTATTATTATAGTATAAAGTTATCCTATTAAAGATTATAATTGATCTCTTTTGATGATTTACTATATTAGGAGAAATAAGGAATGTTAGGTCCACCTTGTGAAAGGATTTACAACATATAATGAAGTATGCACTCTGTTACAAGATTAGGAAAAGACTGTTAAGTCCACCTTGTTAGAGGATTTGACTAATGCACCTATTAGGATGAATTAGTGGTTGATCTCTAATCTACAACTCATTTTTCTAAATGAGATTCCTTTAAAATAGAATGATCACCTAACTGTGATAGATAAGACTCTTCTTTTCCTTATACTTCTTGTAGCCTTCTTAATTCACACTCATCTACTTATTTCTTCTAGTTCTTTAATACTACTTCTCATTGGATGTAAAAGGATATATTACATATATACCAAACCAATAAGTTACCTTTTGGAGTTGGTTACAATACCAAATTCAAACAATCCTCACAAAGTTGGCTCACTACTATAACTCAGGTTTTGAAGACCGCTTAGGTGATGTTTTGATACATGAAAACACTTTTCAACACTTAGCAAACTTTGGCACTCTGTTAACATAGATGCTCAGTCCATACTAATAACTTGGGATAATAGGAACTCAATCAACACTGGATGATTTAGAGAACATTTAAGAACTCAGTAAACTTGGTTGACATTGAATGGCTTGGTCAACACTACCTTCATTCACTTTATTAACACTGCCTATTCGGAAGACACTACAAAGCTCCATTAACACTACATCCATCATTGATTATACTGAAGAGCTTGGTAGAAACTGATAAGCTTGGCTTACACTTCAATTTTCCTTAGAGGTTCGGTAGACACTGTGAAGCATGAATTGCACTACATTTTGTCTCATATTCTTAGTAGACACGATGAACCTCGGGAGACTCTTCTTTCTGCATATGGATCTGAGTAGCAATGTGACCAACTAAGCAAGTGTTAAGTCACTAATATAAAAATTATTTGACCTTAATGTGAAAAATCTCCCCCTTTGGCATTAGTGACAAAAATACTTATCATATCAAAATACTGAATACTCAAAATATAAGTCAAAACTCCCCCTAACAACATGTCTGGGTCTACAACTCAAATTTGACTACTATCAATTATTGTTGCTTAGTAACCTCTGACTTTGTTTTTTTTATTTTTCCAAAAAAAAAAAATTGTAGAAATATTTTATGCTTTGTATATACATATTTCATATATATTTCCTTCATGTATACATATACATTCCCTTTTGTGTATGATAATACTATTATATATTCCCCATTTTTTGACACAAATACCAAAAATGCATAACTACAAGGTAACACCAAAATGTGAAAGGAAATCAGTTTTTACCGTCAAATTTATGGACATTGTCTTGTCCCAATTCTCTTGAAAAACTTTTGATGATGCAAAGCTATCTACACCTCTGCTAATAGTTCCATCATGTGATCTACTACAGAGAAATTATTGTGATGGATCAATTTTTTTGCCTATGAAATATGTTTATGCATTGCATCGATGTTGGGAAGTATCATGCCCTATATTTCTATTAGTGTAGCCCTTATCCTAGATTCTTCCCTCAACATTTCTGCATAGAGATATCTCAAATATCTAATTTTTACAAAATGTGTAGAATTGTAGCTAGGGTCAAGTGACAATTGATGTGCACTTGCCTTCATGTTAGCATCTATCTTAGATAGTTTTTCCTTTATTTCCTTAGTGAAGTTAGATCTATCACTCAGTTTCACAAATAAGGAAACAACATTATTTACAAAATCTTCAAAATGTGAAAGAATAGTGGACAACTCCACCTGGTCAATAGCAATATTTTGAGCTACCTTCTTCAAAACTTTATTTTCAAAATTCCTAACTGCCCTTTATAGAAGTTTGTCTTGTCCATCCATTTCCTTATTATACTTGTGAATAATTTCAACAATTTGATCAAAAATTAGTTGTATATCATTAACCTCAATGTTTAGAGCATCAACGAATACACCCTTGATATCTATAAGCACTTGATTTTTCTTTTCCTTCTCCTCTCTGAGCTTTTTCTGCTTGGCCCTCTTCTTCCATAGCTCACCAAGGGTATCCATTTGATCAGGAGTTAGATTAGAAAAATCCCAATTCGGTATTATAATCTCCTTCACATGATAAATTTCTTCAATAGAGATTTCTACCTCTTTAACCTTTTCCTTATGAATAATTGAAGGAATAATTTCCTTGACTTTCTTCAAAACTTCAGTGCTTGATTGGGGCTTGACCTCATCTATCATTGCACTTGCCATAGTAGAAACAATAGTAGAAGTAATAATAGTATAAATTGATGTTGGTTATGGTTTTGATGCTAAGATGATTTGAGCCTTTTGCTCAGTAGATGAAGTGATGGAAACTTCCCTCATCATTGCATTTGATAGTATTGCTCCATTGGTTAGTTGGGTTCTTGGTGAGGAAGTGTTTACCTCAAATATCTCATTATAAGCCTTCTCTAAGATAGGTGGCATGAAGTATTTGCTCAGACAGAGAGGGAGAGAGGCCATTACCTCTACTACTATCTTTTCGAGATCTGAGTCTTGAATACTCTAAATTTTAGGAAGATCTCCTCTTGCTGCTTCTTGGTCCTATTCATCCTCTACATCATCTTCTTCTACATTATCTATTTCATCATCATTTATTTCCACATCATCTTTCTCAACAACTTCTTCATCATCTTTGTCATCAATTTTCACAAACTTCTTTACTAGGCTTGTGCAACCCGTACATGTTCTTCCATGCAATTGTGTTTGACTTTAAAAATGATTCAATATCTTATGATAGGATCAGGAATGCATTGAATCTAGGGGTCAGCTTTGTTTCATTCTCCTTCAATGATTCCTTTATTTCATTGTTAGATAGACTTGACATAAGTTGTCTCATGGTTTGTTCTCTGATGTCCCTAACAACATCTAATGTATTCTCCCAGTGATGTGTTACTATCTTCAGTAGGATATCTGGAACTTGCTATGTCAATTCCTCTGGAGAGTACTTCCATTTTGTCAATTTAGCCACTAGGGCTTCTTCAATTTGTTTTTGCTATGCCTTGGTCCTTCTTCCATACTTCAAAAAAGTGAAATTAGACATACCTCCACCATCTTGAATTATTTTCATTCTTTTTTCAAAGGTGAGGGTTGATCTCTTGAATGTTATTTTCTGATCTTCTTCTTCATCATCATCACCTAATTTGAGTTTCTTCTTAGATTTTGTTGATCTTCTAGTGAACACAACAGGGGAGGACTTTGTAGGTTTGGTTATGATAACCTTCCCTTTCTCCTTAGGTGGCTCCTCCTCCTCAAATTCTTCTTCCTCTATAGGCTCCTCTACCTCTTCCTCTTCCTTGATGACATCTCCTTTTTCCTCTATAAGAAGAAGAGGAGAGCTGGAGTTCTTGGTTTCTTTCAGAATCTTTTTTACTTGCTTTATTCATCTCTTCATACTTTGAGGAAGTTTGATTTGCAATTAGATCCTAGCCTTGGCTTCCTCATAGGTACCAAAGTACTGTTCTTTATCTTAAAATTTTCATTAATGCATCATACACTAGTTGGACCAATGACAGGCTATCCAACTTGGCTAAGTCTTTATCACTTAGAAGATACCTTCAACTCGATAAGAGCTTCAAACTTGACAGAGTCTTCAACTTAGCATGAACTCCGATCTTGCCATCTGCATCTAAGCTCGGTTAGGTCTTGCAACCCGGCCATGCTTAGTAAGGTCTAAGACATTACTTCATCTGTTATTCCAACTCGGTAATCCTTGTGCATCTAGAATTTTGATATGGATATTCTACTTGCTGACTAGAACTGATGTGAGATATCTCTTTCTAAATCATACTTCTAGTAATCTCCATAAATAACTAGTTTGAAATGGTTGAGTCACTCAACTCATCAACTTGAGTGTCAACACTTTCAAATGTACTCTTATTTTCATCCTTAGGAGATTTCCTTACCCATTTCTACCTCATCTAACTTTTGATATTGTCAACCTTTTCTTTCTTTTCTTCTTCAATTTTTGCTCAGTTCATATAGTTCTTCCCAAGATGTCCATGTTATGTACATACAAAACATCTCTTTGTAGTATATCTCTTCCTTGTGTGATGTTTTATGCAAATTTCTCCAATGTGCCCAAACTTACCACAATAGTGACATTTGTACCATGTGTTTTAATCTCAACCAAATATAGCTTTGACAATTTTTTCAACTGGGTTCCATTTCTTGGTCTTGCACTCTAGAGATTTGTGCCCTTGTTTGTTGCAATTAAAACACTTTCCTTCAAACTTAGGTTTCTCTGTACATTTACTTTCTCTATGTCCTAGTTTTTTGCAATCGTAACTCTTTCCACTAAAATTTGAGTTTCCATTGCTCAAAACTTGTATGATGTATGTCCTACCTTTCCACAATATTTACAAGTAGGCCTTTTATTCTTTTGAGCTCCTTGCTGAGATGATTCACCTTCTTCTATGTATCCTAATCTAGCTTTTCCTTTATGTCTATATTGATTTTTTTTCTTTCAATTGATTCATGCTTTCATGAGATTTCATCATCCTCTCATTGGTTTGCTTCTCTATACTGAGATCATTATGCAATCTTTCATTCTCTATCCTCAAGTTGATAAGATGTTGATTTGCATCGTTGATTTAATCATTCAGATATGTTTGCTAAAGAAATAGTTGTTGAGTTTCATTGTCCTTTTCTTCCATGACTTCACACATTCTGACTGATTGAATTTCTTGTTCCCTTTTCAACTTTTTGACTTCTTAATCAAGAGTAAGATTCTTTTCAAGTAGATCTATGATTGTTGCATCAGCTTCCTCTGAACTTCTTTCTTGACAAATGTCTTCGATTCTTTCTACAATGTAGAGATTGTCATTCATCTATGCTTCAAGATCTTTTCTTCTATTTAGGGATTGAGAGAGTTGCTCCTTCATTTTCTTGAATTCATCGATGGTCAATTCCAGATCCAACTTTTCATTTTCAATAGCTTTCTCCAATCTATAGACTTCCATTACCTATGTTCTTTTCTCAAGTTGCTAAAATTTTGATGTGACAACAAATAGCTTTGTTACCAATTGTTGGAAATGTAGTATAGACTAGGTGACTGAAAGGGGGGGAAAATCAGGAACCAATAAAAATTATACTTTAATTTACCAATTAAACATTCACCATATAATCTGATCTAATTGCATGCATGAAAGATTGGAAGAAATAAAACATTCATAACACTTGACACAATATTTGGTAACCCAGAAACCTTCCAAATAGAAAATAAAAATTGGGGTGGGGATGATACCCACAAGATTTATTAGTGTAGTATAAAGTTAGCTAGTTAAATCTTATAATTGATCACTTATTATGATCTTCCCTGTTAGGATAAATAAGGACTCTTATGTCCACCTTATGAAAGGTTTTACAACATACAATAAAGTATGCACTCTATTAGGATATTTTGAAAAGACTATGAAGTCCACCTTGTTAGAGGATTTGACTGATGCACATGTTAGGATGAATCTGTGGCTGATCTCTGATCTGCAACTCAGTTTTTTGAATGTGATTCCTTTGAAATACAATGATGACCTGACCATGATAGATAAGACTTTGCATTTCCTTATACTTCATGTAGACTTCTTAATTCACACTCATCTACTTCTTTCTTGTTGTTCTTTAATATTACTTCTCATTGGGTATGAAAGGATATATTACATATATATACCAATCCAATAAATTACCTTTTGGATTCAGCTACAATACCAAATTCAAACAATCTTCAAAAAGTTAGCTCATTGTTGTAACTTGAGTTCTGAAGACCACTTGGGTGACGTTCTAACGCACAACAAAACTTTTCAACACTTAGAAAAATTTGGCACTCTGTTGACATAGATTCTTAGTCCATACTGATCACTTGGGGTAATAGGAACTCGGTCAACACTGGATGACTCGAGAAAAACTAAAGAACTTAGTAAACTCAATTGACACTAAATGGCTCAGTCAACACTACCTTGATTCACTTTATTAACACTACCAGTTCAGTAGACACTATAGAGCTTGGTTAACACTACATCCATCATTAATTATACTGAAGATCTTGGTAAGAACTGACAAGATTGGCTTACACTGCAATTTTCCTTAGAGGCTTGGTAGACACTGTGAAGCACAACTTGCACTACATTCTATCTTAGATTCTCGGTAGACACTGTGAAGCTTGGGAGACTCTTGTTTCTATATATGGAGCTCTGTAGCAATGCGATCAACTAACTTAGTGTTAAGTCACTAAGAGATAAATTATTTGACCTTAATGTCAATAGTAAAAAATAAGTTGAAGTTGTTAAAGGAGAAAGAAGTAAAGGTATGTAGTGCTGCCATTTGTTTTTTATGGAAAGGAGTTTCTCCAACGTATTAAGCATGAGAATTTTATTTTTTGTTGTAATCTCAAAAGAGGGTAAAGAAGAAGTAGATAAGGTACTGCAGAAGTTGTGGACTTTCTAGGAGAGTTTCTTAATATTGTGTTAGATAATGTACCTAATGGATTAACCGCAATGAGGAAGATCAACAGCTAGATGGATTTGATTCCAGGAGCCAATTTTCCAAACAAGGAAGCATGCTGAATGACACCAATAGAAATTGAATAGTTGAAAAGACAAGTACATGATATGTTGTAGAGGGGGTTAATTCAAGAGAGTCTAAGTGCATGTTTATTACCAACAACATTAGCACCAAAGTAGAATGAAGAATATAGGATATGCATAGATTCATGGGCTATCAACAAGATCAAAATTAAATACATATTTCCATTGCTAAGGATGGATGATATTATGGATCATTTGAGTGGATCAGTGTATTTAACAAAGGTAAATCTCAAGAGGGGGCACCGTCAATTCCACTTCAGAGGAGGAGATGAGTGGAGGACTACCTTCAAGACAAGGGAAGAATTGTACAATTGGTTAGTCATGCATTTCGGGCTAACTAATGTACTGAGAACATTCATGAGGCTCATGAATGAGGTACTAAAGAAGTTTTTAGGAAATTTTTTCATTGTTTACCTAGATGATATTTTGATCTTTAGAAAGACATTAGAGGAGAATTTGATGCATATTCATAATGTGTTTGATAAGTTGAGGGAAGAAAAGATCCTAGTAAATCTATAGAAGTGTAGTTTTGAGAAGAAGGAGTTGGTGTACTTTAGATTTGTAGCATTCATAGAAGGTATGAAAATAGACCCCAAGAAAGTGATGATTATCCTTGAATGGCCTACTCTAAGGAGTGTGACTAAGGTAAGATCTTTCCATTGACTGGCTAGCTTTTATAGAAAGTTTATCAAATATTTTAGCAGTATTTGTGGACCTTTGACTGAAACAATGAGGGGGGATAGGAAAGAATTTAAGTTGACTGTAGGATTAGATAAGATTTTTAATCTCTTTAAATAGAATGTTACAGAGCAACCTATTTTAGCACTTCCAAATTTTAATAAGGCATTTCAAGTAGACTGTGATTCTAGTATTACTACAATAGGAGTTATTTTGAACCAAGAAGGTAAACCTCTTTCTTATTTCAATGAGAAGTTTAATTATGCCAAAAGAAAATATTATGTTTATGATTTGGAATTTTATATTATAGTTTAGGCATTGAAGAAGCAAAGACACTATCTTCTTCCTACAAATTTTTTTTTGTATACTGATCATGAAGCTTTACAATATTTGAATAGTAACCAAAAATTGAGCCAAAGGCATTTGAAGTGGGTTGAGTTTATGCAGAGGTATATAGTTGTTTTAAAACATAGGACTAGGAAGTCTAACAAATTTGTAGATTCTCTTAGTAGAAGACAACTTTTTCTGACAAAGATGCATATTAAGGTGGTTGGGTTGAAGGAACTCAAGAATTTGTATCTAGAGGATCCTAATTTTGGTGAAGCTTGGAAGGCTTACAAATAACCTATTACACTTGAAAAAAAAAAGTAGTTGGATTTCATTATCCAAGATGGTATGTTGTTCAAAGGAAGTCAATTATGCATTCCTAGAAGTTTTATGAGAGATAATCTTGCCAAGGAGAACCACAGTGGAAGGTTGGCTAGACACTTTACTAGAGATAAGATCATTGCTTTGGTACCTAAGAATTATTATTGGCCATAGTTGTAGAAAAATGTAAAGAAGTTTATGAAAAGTATGTCAGATGGAAAAAGGCGTGAAGCAGAATATTGGGTTGTATCAGCCATTACCTATACTAGAGAAGTCATGGGAGAATGTAACCATGTATTTCATTCTTGGTTTACCAAGGGAACATCGAGGGTATGATTTGATATTTGTGGTGGTTGATAAATTTTTAGAAATGGCACATTTCATTCCATGTAAGAAGACCAGTGATGGCGTTCATGTGGCAAAGTTGTTTTTTAGAAAAGTGGTGAGACTCCATGGTCTTCTAAAGAGTATAGTTTTAGATCAAGATACCAAGTTTGTTGGGTATTTTTGGCATACATTATGGAAGAAATTGAAGACAAAATTAAAGTTCACTTCATCACATCATCCACAAACTGATGGACAAATAGAAGTTGTGAACTAGAGTTTGGGTAATTTGTTGATATTCTTGGTTGGAGATAAACCAAAGGGTTGGGATCTGATTTTACCATAAGCAATTTGCATACAATAATTATGTCAATAGGAGTACTGGTAAATCACCATTCCAGATTGTGTATGGGAGCAGTTCCAGAAACACTTCTAAATTGAGATAATTGGATAAAGGGGAAATAAGTAGTGTTGAAGAAAAAGAATTTTTCTGAAGATTTGAAGAATATCTATTAGAGTTGAGGAATCACATTATTAAGATGAATACATAGTATAAAGTTAAGGTAGATGTGAAAAGGATCTTTTAGGAATTTTAGATTGGAGATGAAGTAATGGTTCATTTGAGCAAGGAACGTTTTCTAGTGGGTACATATAATAAGCTGAAAATGAAGAAGTTTGGCCCAAGAAAGGTAACCTGAAGAGACATGATTATGGAACTTCCTACGAAGTGGAGTTGCCTATTGAACTGAATATTTCACCAATATTTAATATTTCAGATTTGAAAAAGTGTTATGAAGTAGGTGATGGAGATGAAGGTGTAGAAGTGTAGTGAAGTATTATATCAACTATTTTGGCTATAAATGAGATTGAGGAGATACTGGACAACTGTGTTGGAAAAAGTACAAGGAATGGAACTTATGAAGGGTACCTAGTCAAATGGAAAGTGAGGAAAATGGAAGATTCATCATGGCTAGTAATGGAGGTGATTAACCATCTTGGTTTTCCTCTAAACACCTGAGACATGATGATGTCACTTCTTAAATTACCTCTATTGTCTTGTGCAAGAGCATCTTGGGTGTAAGAGCAATTTTGCATTACCCAAAAATCTTCTTCTTTTTTTTAATTCTTGAATAAGGGATGTTATAGTGAAGAATTTTTTCCTATGAAGGCTTGCTACTTAGTAAGCCAATCGCGCGAGGTCAGAATGCCCTAATTTTAGAGGTGGAGGTTCATCTTAGTCATATTAGCCTGCTAGTTAAGGCTCAATGCCATATCATAAGTATTGGTGAAGTTATTATGGAGTTTTGGTAAAACTTCCTAGAACAAAAACTTTGGGCTCATTTTTTAAGACCTAAACATGCCTAGATGAGGCCCAAAAACTCGACAAATGGGTGCTTGCAAAAATTGAAGCTTGTAGATCAGAAGCTAAGGATTTTGAAAAAGAGGTTATAATAGAAAATCAGAGAAATGATTTAAAACTTATGGCCTTCCAAAGTTGGGTTGACCTAAACTTTTAAAATAGATGTCAAATGTGTATTTGGTCAACTCTATATTTATTGTTAGGGTCTATCGGCCCTAGGTATTAAGTTTGAATGTTTAGAACCTTCCCAGGTGAGATAAAATCTACTATTTAGGAAATGCTTGTAGATTGTCTAAGATAGCTCTAGGTGATAGTTTGTAGCTTTATGATGCAAATTATTGTAAGCAAGGCATCCATGTGGGTTTTCTTATTTTATTTCAAAATTTTGTAATTTTGGATTTGCTACGATAATAAGAAGCCCATATTTTATTGTTGCCAATTGTTGTTGTTTCTTTATTTATGTTATGTATTTGTGGTATTAAGGGGAGTGACCTTCGTGAAGATGTTAGAAAATGAAAGAAAATATATCAAAACCTAAATTAAACAAGTGCCACATTGTAGCTTGTATTTTTCGTAAGTCATATTATTTTAATTAAGTAGAGTACTAATAAAGAATTAATAATAAAAGTTAGAAAAATTATCATTGTATATTTTTAAAATAGTTCAGAATAATAATTTAAAAAATATATATCTATATAGTATAAATTTTTCAAAAGTAATATATTTCTAATATACAAATATTTACCACTAAAAGTAATTTCATTGTATTTGTTTGAAACTATATCATATTTAGATATTTTTAAAATAATAGAATTATAGCATAGTTGAATGTTACTATATGCTAGTCTATCATTAAATTTATAATTTATGTAATATTAAAAATAAATAACATTATATGTATATTCATTTATGTAAAATAAATTATATGTAGAATAAAGATTATATAAAAAAATATTTTTTAAATAAAGATTATATAAATTATAATTATTTTAATTGAAAAAAGTGATAAATTAATTAAAAATAATTTATTTGATTGAATTTTTAAGACAATTCACCTTAAAGAACAAAGAAAATAAAATTAGATAGTATAGGTTAAAAATCATGCAATAATTGGGAATTTCATAAAATGTTAGGAAAAATTTAATTGAATGTAACTCAAGTTTTTAATTTTTATATAAAATGTTATCATTATGAATGAGACGTTTGTTTTCCCTTGCTATAGCACTCATTTGTTCTTGTTTTCTTCGTCTATACTCTCTTTGATACTCCCTTCTATGTTGTCTCTGTTCTTCATCAGTTTGAGATCCACGTGTCATTACTATGAACATCAAACAATTAAATAAGTCTATTTCTAATATAAGATTAAATTATGTGATATTTAAAATAGATGATTTGGGAAACAATAAATATGAAATAAGAAAATAAACTCAAAGTGGATATCTAATACATATTTTTTTAAAATACCACTGATTTTTCTAACTCTTGTGCCTCATAAATCATTTTAAAAGTTAGTATTCTATTAGTCATACAATTAATAAATAATGGTAATTTATTAACACCCAATCTCTTTAATTAAAAAAAAAAAACCCACATATA
The DNA here is from genome assembly GCA_028749045.1 of Cupressus sempervirens. Taxonomy (NCBI): domain Eukaryota; kingdom Viridiplantae; phylum Streptophyta; class Pinopsida; order Cupressales; family Cupressaceae; genus Cupressus; species Cupressus sempervirens. Next base: position 799,055,172 of record CM053787.1, on the reverse strand, counting down.
AAATTTAACATAGAAAACTTGTTTCATTTATTCAAGTGATATACAAAATTGTCACATAAGTATATATAATGCACATAAAGCATTCTATTTTTCTTTACATTGTAAAACAAGTGTTTTGAATGAAATTTATTGCATTATAAATTCTACAAAAAGAAACAAAAATCATATAACACCACTATGTATATTTAATTTTAGCAAAAACTCTAGACAAGAATTACATTATATGATTTTTGTGCAGTTTTAGCCTCATATGTCCTGATGACTTTCATTATTTCATCTTCCTCTAGTCCTAGCTGATACTTCATCTTCACCTATATAATTGCAAAAACTCTTTTCATCTTTTTGATTGTTTTGTCTATTTGTATGCAATCTTTTCAAATTTAGAGATAGTAAACTTTTTTTGCATCAAATTGTCAATGTCCTCTTTACAGGATAACTTTTGAATTGAGTTTGAAAATTGTTGAAAAATGTGTTCTTCAGATTGAACATCCAATGGACATTCCCAAAAAGGACACCTAAGATCTTCTCCAAACATCTGAATCAGTGACAAACTATTTTTTGACATATCCTTAAATGCATCCATTTTCTTGTTACAGGTTAAAAGTACCCTTTTCCTCATGTTAAGTGCTGTAAGCCACTCTGAAAGAATTTCTTTGCTATGTAATATACCCATATCTTGTAGCTGGACATCTGAGGATCTTGTCAATGTTCTAAATATTAGAATTTTTTGTGTACAAACCAATAGATCTTCTCTAATTTTTTGATCTACATCCACCCCATCATTTGCAATCTCCATTACATTCTCATAACATTTTAGCCCCCTATTTATGAATTGGCTACCCAAACATTGAAGTTCATATTTCCATTCTGTGAATGTAGAACAAATTGCTTCTTTGTCTAGATTATGAGACAATGGCAAGGAATGTGAAGGAGAAGAGATAGTGCAACGGACAACTTCAATTGAGCTTCAACTTGGAGACTATTTAGGTGAAATTTTGGGATGAGAGTTAGAAGTTGAATGTATAAAAGGTGATTCATGGGAAGTTGATTCTTGTAATTTTGTCACAGTAACACATTCTTCCTCTAATCTTTTCCTTTTCAATAGATCTGCACCATTACTAACATTTTTATGCATGCCATGGACACATGTGTCTTTTGAAGAAATTGGATCAAACTTTTTTACCATCCTTGGAGTCATATGTTTATCATCATCAATCATTGTCACATCAACTGGATTAGAGCCCTCTATAATATGTGGTGCAACCTGATAACTCAGAATAGGTATTGAAATTAGAGGATATGGCCTTTGTAACCATTCCATGGACATAAGAATGACACTCATAGTCCTATTTTAAATTGATGTATCCTCAAGAATGTACCAATTAACTCTTGGGATATCTTTTGCTGAAATCTTTTTTGTAGGAAATAGAGGACTTAATCGATTCCCATCCTCTTTCATGTCATCATCTATATTCTTAAATTTACATGCTCTCATCACATCAATGCTTAATCTACAATTTTCTCGAATCAAAATCTCCAAATCATTTTGACAGTTTGCCCAATGGTCTTCCAAACATGGTAAATGTTTGTAATTGTTCCCTAAACATAGACTGAATCTGCCTATTGGGTCAAAGTTACATCTTCCATTTCCAAATTTATAGATACAAAAAGGGGATAGATTTGTTTCTGCTATTTCAGCAACAACAATATCTGTACATGAATAACCACCAATTGTAATTGGGAAATCAAAGAAATTGGTTACCTTTGCACCATAATGTTTTATGACATCCACAATCTGTCTACACAATTCAAGTAACAAGATTCTATCTGAAGGATACCTCGGTAATTTTAATGGTATACCATGATAACCAGAAACTCTTAGGTATGAAAAAGTTTGAAATTGAATATACCAATTTCCAAACTTTATTATTTCATTGCATGCTTCTGTTGATATCCTTTTTCCTGCATCATTTTCAAGTTTTCTTATTATGCAATATAAGAATGCATCATTGACTCTGTAGAAATTTCTTTCACTTTCAATGAGTTCTAATTGTGGAAAACATTCATACACCCTTGGCTTTCTACCACTAATATGTCCAACCCTTGTAAGACCTGGGTATTTCCCCTGCAAAGCCAACATGTACACCAAATACGAGGTCATGTAGAATTTCTTAGTTGATAACACATTCACTAATTGCTTGTCTAGGTTATCGCTGATTATTGTAGCCCAATCTATTTGTTTTCTTTTTATCATTTTCATGATAAATAGACACATCCATGGTTCAAAATTATTTGCCTCTTTATGTCCATGCACCCTATGCAAGAGAGTGATGTAATATTGTACCTCTTCCCTAAACTTAGATTTATGTTGCCCTCTTGCCATCTTCTTAACATTGATATTTTTTTGAAGCAACAAATTTTCATGAAGAAAGCAAATGGCTTTTTTATTTTTATTCTTATAGTAATCGTTGCCTCTTTCCAAATCCATGGTCTCATATGTAGAATGTTCTTCTATGGAGAAATTTTTTTGTATCATGATAGGACTAATATCCAAAATGGTTTGTCCATTTGGAGTGAAAATCTTTCTGTTCTCTTTATCATAACATTGTGCACATTGTAAAACCAAATCCACTGACTGCACAGAATTCAGGAATGCTCCTGCTTCAACTAAACCAGAAGTTGCCAAGCATTGCGACAAAATTGAAGTTTGATCCACATTTTTTATTCTTTCAATGAACTCTAATATGTCAACATGACCTAAGTCGGTATCCCGTATCTCCTCAAACATAGAAGAAAATAAAGACTGGGATATTCTTTTGTTATATTTGAACTTCATGATATAATTTCCTAAAGAAAAGAGAAAATATTGGATTTATAAAACAAAAAATTACTATAATGACAAACCAAACTAAAATTTAAAAAATATATATATACTACATCAAAACCTTAAACTTTCTCATGAATCACATTGTAATATAAGTTTTAATTTAATTTAAAAAATAAAGTCTAAGACTCCAAATAAAATATATGTAGTGCAAGCTCCTCTCCTATAAAATTTAGATTCAAAATTAAATAGTTCTAAAACTTCAAATTGAAACATCAACTATTTTTAAATTATTAAATAAAAAATTTTCTTTGAATTTTAAATGCCTTAGAAACTATCCTAACTAAAAGTCCTCCATCTAAAGGATCTAAAATATTGTAGTACAAATTAATCTTTCATTAATAGCTACAAAACATAATCCCAATTATTAAATTTTATCTATAACATAACCTCTGTCATTTTTTTTTTTCTAATTTCATATTGAAAGGGTTCAAAATACAAATGTCAATGACATACAAAGTTAATAATTTCAAATTTAAAATTTTAATTATTTAACTTGTATATAAGTAATTAAGTAAATAATAGTATTTCCCTAATAAATAAAGATAGAAATGTCAAGTTTTTAATGTAAACAGGATAACCATGTTTCTCTTTAAGATTGAATACCATGATTTGGTAAATCATATAATGTACTTTAATATGTAGAAAAAATATTGTTAAGAACTATTGTTTCAAATTCCTCGTAATTATCTGTTACAGAGCTTTTAATGATGATGCATAATATCTTATCCTAACCTTAAATTTAATACTAATACTTCCTCAAAACCTAATTATACTCCTAACCCAGACTAATCCTAACCTGAACTCTCACCTCAATCTTAATGAAAATTAGAAACAATAATCTCAACCCTAATCCTACGGGAATCTTTAAATCTAACATGTTACTAATCTAACTTAAAACCCTATACATAGTATTAGGGTAATGTACCTTAATATGTAGAAAAAATATTGTTAGGAAATATAGTTTCAAATTCCTAGTAATTATCTATTATCTTAAGTGATCACTATCAAATATAGTAATTGTTAGTAAAGATAAATTACAAACATTAAAGATAAATATAATAACTTAAGAGAAAAAATGAAATCAAAATATAAATAAAAATTGTTTGCAAATAGTTCTTATATGTTATTATTTGTAGTAATGTTATTAATGATGATGCATAATATCTTATCCTAACCTTAAATTTAATACTAATACTTCCTCAAACCCTAATTATACTCCTAACCTAGACTAATCCTAACCTTAACTCTCACCTTAATCTTAATGAAAATTAGAAACAATAATCTCAACCCTAATCCTATTGGAATCTCTAAATCTAACATGTTATTGATCTAACTTAAAACCCTATACATAGTATTAGGGTATTAATACTTTATACATATATCAGATTCTTACAAAAGGGTGATATAGGGTATTAATACTTTAAACATATTTGCTTAAATCATTAATTGCATTTCCCTATTTCATGTATAACATAACCTCATTTTTTCTATTTTCATATTGAAAGGGTTCAAATAAAAATGTGAGTGACATAAAAATTTAATAAATTCAATTTTTAAACTTTAATTATTTAACTTTTATATAAATAATTAAGTAAGGAGCCTCTTGGCTAATTAAGCACACTTGAATTAGAATTGTAATAGGATTTTTCATATCATAATACCCTAAGTGTCTCGTTCCTTCTGATGAATAATAGACTCTTGTGAACTAACACTAATAAAAATAAATTAATGATTGTCTCACTTAAAACTAATTTTTAAAATTTTAAATAGCTAATAAAACAATTAATTTTTTTATGACATGTTGAAATCCATTATTTTAGTATCCATCTTCCATTAACCCAATCATGGGCTCGACGTATGAGGGAATGAGAATATGCTTGAAGAGTTTTAGTTTTGGGAAAAAAGATTTCAAAAAATTGTTGGTGACTTAAAGGAGATTCAAAAACATCTATAACAACACCTGTCAACCAACAATTATTCTCAAACACGTCGACAACTAAATCCACTGGAATATATTCAGGTAGGCTAACAACTGGAGGTGAAGGTTGAATAAATTGAGTATATAATTCCTCTATAAGATGTTGTCGGGTCCATTCATCTACTATAAAATTATCATATTCAATGATGAACTTAGGCCTTTGTGCATTGGAGACATATCCTATTATGGTCGCAGGGATCCATGCTCCATTGTCATGACAGCACACTTCTACTTTCATCCCGTAATGAAATTCCATGTTGTAAAAACTTAACCTTCAAAATATTTAATAAAATATTATTTTTCTAATTTAGACATATTAGATCAAATCCTAATGCATATAACAATCAATGTCTCCAATTTCTATGTAATCTCTCAATTCAGCTATCAATCTAATACTGCATATTTTTTAATTTAACTACTTCAAATTTACATTCTTAATTTAGTCTTTATTCAAAAAATGTGATTCTTAATGTATAATAATTTTGGGTCTAAAACAAATTATTTTCTAGGTAGTTTGAATGTATCTAACAATCAATGTCTCCAATTTCAAACTATGTAATCTTTGTTTATTTTTCTACTTTTATCACTCTAATATAACATATTTAAAAATTTAAATACTTCAAATTTACATTCATAATTTATTCGTTATCTTGCAAAAAAGATAAACACATTCATGTAACTATAGCTAATTCTAGCTAAAAATTATTAATCTATCAATTAAAGATAGACTATATCTATGAATATCTATGTTTTCTTTCTAACCTTAAGTAGTAACACTTTTCCTTTTTTTTTTTAAGGATGTATAGAGATATAAAATAAAAGGTTTTAGAAAGATATGAAATTGTTAAGAGTCTATCAAAATGCCATAGGTAGTCGAGACAAACGGAATGGACACAGAATATTTTATTTATGCACAGTAGCCCTAGTTATACAAAATTCTAAATGTTTCAGCAACTATAACGATTTTGTCACATTCAGACACATATCTTATATATTCATAAAATTATTATGAATTATATCTAACCCTAATAACAAATTATAGATGCTATATGATTAAAATGATTATGAATATATAAGATATGAATTATATCTTCATTATTTATCTTCACTATATCTATGAATATCTATGTTTTCTTTCTAACATTAAGTAATAACACTTTTCCTTTTTTTCTTAAGGATGTATAAAGATATAAAATAGTAGGTTTTAGAAAGATATGAAATTGTTAGAGTCTATCAAAGGTATGAAATTGTTAGTCTATCAAAATGCCATAGGTAGTCGAAACAGACAGAATGGTCATAGATTATTTATGCACATCAGCCTTAGTTATACAGAATTCTATATGTTTCAACAACTACAACAATTTTGTCACATTCAGGCACATATCTTATATATTCATAAAATGATTATGAATATATATAATATGAATTATATCTAACCCTAATAAAAAATTATAGATGCTATATAATTAAAATGATTATGAATATATGAAATATGAATTGTATCTTCAATATTTATGTTCAAGAGCATACGATTATTTATTCATCATTCTTCTATTATTTATATCCACTCCTTTGAAGGAAGTTACTTTTCAAAATAAATATGTACACTCTTTCATAAATAATAACTTTTTCATTACATTAAATTATATTAACGTAATTTCAAATTTTTTCATCGAATGATTATGAATATATAAGATATGAATTATATCTAACCCTAATAACAAATTATAGATGCTATATGATTAAAATGATTATGAATATATGAAATATGAATTGTATCTTAAATATTTATCTTCAAGAGCATACGATTATTTATTGATCATTCTTCTATTATTTATATCCACTGCTTTGAAGGAAGTTACTTTTCAAATTAAATACGTACACTCTTTCATAAATAATAACTTTTTCATTACATTAAATTATATTAACATAATTTCAATTTTTTTCATCAAATGATTTTGATTAGTGGAAATGAGGAACTCGATATTTTAATATTCTCAACATTTATTGGGTTCCAGGTTTTGTGAGATGACTCCAATTCTTGTTATATGACTGCCTAATATATCGATGTATTCGATTAAGTTAACCACCTCACAATTCCTTTTCGAACTGTTGTTCAAATATATCAAACTAATAATATATTCGAATATATAAAATAAGGCAAAACCAATAAGTCATTGCTTTTTTGTTATATGTTATGTTGTCCATGATTGCCGTGTATAATTGGCATGCGAATTCTAAAAATTTCAAAAACTATAACAATTCTATAATGTTTCATTATAGAATATGTGTCTTAATTAAAGGCATTTGAATAAATTTAGGGTTCTTAATAGCTTATTAAAATGTATTTAAAAGACACTAAGTGTGTTTTGGTATTTAATATTAATAATTAAAGTAATAATAATTTAATAAATAAATTATCTGATGTTCATCTGTAATAGAAAATAATATTGAACTCTTACAGACAATCAAATAGCCGTTCATTCCAAAAGCCTTATTTGGTAGTAGTTTCACTTTGAATTGGAGGTTCAAACATGGAAAAAGACGTTTGGAAAATGAGAATTTGATACATGAAGAACTCTAATGTGTGTACAATTGAGGAGTTCATTAATATGTACAAAGAACAGAGGATAGCACGTCGATTCTAATACTCTGAGGGACATGAAGAATAGCTTTGTTTAAATGCAATAAGTGCAGACATATTCATACACACTCAGAAGAAAATGTAATTCAATAAGTGCAAAGAAAGCCAGATTTGGAACCTGGTTGAGATGCTTGCGAACTGTTGTCAACTTGTTTACGTCTCCCTAACAATTCTTCAGCCCAAAATTCCCTGCTTCAAACCAAACAATAGCATAGAATTATGAGAATGCAAACACAATAACTGGAATTTTATTTTTCATGCTTGGCAACTATGACATCTGACTGATTGAAAAGAAATATTATGATAAAAAATGGAGGGGCATTGGCAAACAAAGAAGCAAGGAAAGAACAATTTCTCTGACTACAGAGTATGAATAAGAAAGACTATTCTATGCTATTCTAATTGTTAAATACGCAGCTGATATCCAAAAAGTTTAAAACATGTGATTGTTAAAGACCCAACACATTACTAAATAGATTTGGTACCTGTTACAAATCTACAATTAAAATTGTTTCATGAAGCTATCCTAAATATGTATGCCAGTTTATCACTAAAGGCTACAGCTATCCTTTTCATTACGTTTGTGTGTCTATATATATACACATACAATTCATTTGTGGATTGCCAGTGGTTCATTTCCTTTGTGTAGCATCAAGCTAGTTGCACAGATACAGGATTGAAAGTTCCAGGAAATCGATATAAGCCCGTGTTTTTAAAAGAATTATCCAAATTATGGAATAATGTGAAGCTGGATCTTCCATGAGAAAAAGGAGAATATGGACCATCTAACACCTTCTTAATTGATGATTCCCCTTACAACGCTTTGCGCAATCCTGTGAGTTCAAATTTCAAAATCTTTGTGTATCATCTAATCAGCGGGGGTTTTCTTCATTTGTTGAAAATCAGCTGCATTCCACTAGAGGGCATGATGCTCAACAAAGATTTTGGAGAATGAGTATAATTTGGGGAAATGGTGAAGGAATATCTGGAAAGTATGAGGCTTAGTATGACTTTCTGCTCCATCCGGGGAAACTTCTATGGGCTAGATTCTCTGCCCCAGATAGCCATCCTTCACTGTTGGAGCTAAGGTTAATTACTGCATAATCAATGATATGACTAAGTAAACGAAACCCTAAGCCTACTAATTCGAACACATAATCAAGAGTGAATGTAACACGGTTCTTGGAGGAAAAAAACAAAAATTAAGAGAAATTAGTGTACTTTCATGAGCGCTAAACTTGATATAAACCCCTCAAAACTTTAAGTTGGTTCTCCACCTTCATAATCAAAATTCTTTGACATTGAAGATGATGGAAAGAATTGCTATAAATTAAGATACCCAGGGTTCGCAGAAAAAAAATTACTATATCAAAGAACAGTGATGATCTCTATTAGAAAATTGGCCGGCAAAACAGTCATGATCTCCATTAGAAAAATGATCGGCAAAGAGAAATAAATCTCAAGGGAACGAGAAATTCATGCTTTCTTTTCAAGCCCAACCAATTTCGCTTGCAGATTCTCACAAAAGGACTATGGTGGTATTGAAGAAGCCATTGTAAAAAGTTATGACAATGTTTCTTTTTCTTTTCCATGAGAGCCTATGTTCAATGTGGGGCAGCGTGAAGGTTTACTCTAGCAAAAAGGAAGACAATTTTTTTCACAGTGCAGAAATTGATGGGCGCGGGATATGGGCTTCAATGCCGTTGAGAATTTTTTCTATGTACCTATGTAAATCTCTTCTAGATCTAAAGGTGGTTGAAGTGGTTTATCCCAATACATTTTCCAATAAACAACTCTAGGCCAATAAGTTCAAAATGATTTTCTATGCATCATTTCTTATGTGTAAATCGACATTTTAAATCACATCATCAGAATAGATAGAAAAAGAGTTTTATGAGATAAAAAGGAAAATCTATCGTCCATGCCCTATTTCTCTTCCCATCATGATGGATACAGGGAAAATAGATAATCGTACAATAAAAGAAAAATTCAGACTGGATTTTAATACATACAAGAATACTGGTGAACAAATATGTAACGAGTGATTGAAATGCTTTGGAATATGCTCATATATAAAGCATCGTTCTGTTCCATCTTTCGACATTCATATATACTGACAAGAAAGTCATGAAATTCAATAAGTGCAGACAGAGGCAGATTTGGAACCTGGTTCAGAAGGTTGTCAATTCGTTTCAAACTCTTTGCATCTGCCAAACGCTGGAAAATTCCCTGCCTCAAGAAAACAATAATTGGCAAAAACAGATTGATCTGACTTACTCGATAATTCTCATTGTCGCAAACAATGTCCACTTACAACGAATGCATCGAATGAATATGAGGAGACGGTTATGGAAAGCGATTTTGAAACTGCCTACACGTGTTGGTTTTCCTCTGCTTGCACCGTTCCTCACTTTATGAACATTCAATATATTAAATTGAAATTCACGACTCTAACCGATAAAAAAAATGTTTAAAAGATGTTACACGGATTTCCAATTCAGATGTTACACGGATTTCCGAATTCAGATGTTACACGGATTTCCGATCCTTTACAGATCGGAGGTCCTTAATATCACTGAAGGAGCCTCTCGGCTAATTAAAATATATAATTAAGTCAATAGGCTTATTAGTATCAGACTTGCCTTCAGATTGTTATGACAATCCAGCGGTGTTGGACGCCATCAAAATGAGAAAATGGTCAAATTTCAGATTTTTTGGTCAGGTTATCATACACCAAAATGGACATCTTAACTTTGGTGATAGCACTTCTTGAATAGAGCCACAATGGACTTTAAATCGTATTCAAGATCATTAATATTAACAGAAAGTACAATTTGGATTGGTAGGAAATTATATTAATGGAGACTTTACGTTAATGGAGACACGCTTTGTAAATATTAATCAAGATTATAGTGATTGACGAACTTAAGATTTGGATTGCCGCGTAATCAATTCCCTTCTTTCGCTGCAGTACTTCCATCTAGTGGTGGAGAACTTGTACTCTTGAAAGAGAGGTCACAAGTTCAAATCCCACTAGAGGGTAGGGTATGTACGCCTTGTTTGTAGCGCCAAGCGCCTCTCGAAAAAGAGTACGAGGTAGTCCCATATCACTGTCACCATATGTAAACCCAAAAACTATGGCATAGTGTCGTGGACTATAAAACTTACTTACTTACTTACTTTTATTCCCTTTCACACATTCACTTGAAAGACGTTAGGTGAAATTATTGTTATTTTTTCAATAACTATGCTTCATCTATTGTTATCACCTTCAAGAACCATATAATATCATAAATTATATATGATTTTTTGAAATTGAAAATGCGAACAAGCGCAGGCAGAATGCAAATGCAAACACAGTGAAACTGAAAAAGTGGATATTGGCCATCCGAAAATGCGGCTTTAGAAGTCAGACAATCTGTAGTCTGGAAATCCCGATGTTTTGAGATCCAGAGGATGGGCTGCAAACTTTACCAATTATTTTCAGTGGCCGAAGTTGAAGCCGCGAATCTTCGGCTTCCGATTTTTGAAATTACTTCCGCCTTGACCGTTGGTTCGTCAATCACCGAAGAACGAAAAGTTTCCAGTGCATTCCTGTATAACTGGCGCATCAACCCTTAGGGTCCGTTTGGTGAGCAGAATAGGAATACGTATTCTGGAATAGAATGTATTCCTGTTCTCTGTTTGGTTCAGCCAATATTTGATCGAAATTCGCGGACCCAAAAATTTATGTTTTTTAAAATAAATAAAAAATGGAATAGGAATACGTATTCCAATAACACTTATTTTGGTGGAATTGCAAAACCCCATTTTTGGGCCAAAAATGGAATACGTATTCCATTTTTACTTCGTATTCCAATCCCGTTTTGGTGCATCCAAACAAAGAATTCAAAATTTTTGAAATATGTATTCCTATTCCGCTCACCAAACGAGCCCTTATTGGAATTGTTTTTCGGCATTCGTGGGCTGGAAGTTGCTTCCAAGTTGCCGTCTTTCAGTGACCATGTTGACGGTGGTGGGAGACAGCTGGAGGTCCTCGTGTGTACTTTAGTTCCAAGTGTAATCTTTCCTTCACCCCTCTTTAATTTGAATAGCATGGTAGGAATTAATCCCTCCTCTACTTACAATTCAGCAATTGTCGTACCCACCCTGCTACTACCAGCGAGCCAAACAATTCCAATATTAATGGCAGCCCTCCTGCTCATTCTAACTCAACCTCTAAAGTTAAGACATTTTTGGAACTTGTGGCTTGATTGGCTGAAGCTATTGATAAGAAGGTGAGGTTTGATATTACAAGCTCCAATACCCATGAAGCCATCATCAACAGTAAGAATCTGTCGGCTCCTTCGAATCCCGTTTCTATAGCTCCTAATCCTAAAATGCTAGCAGAGATAGTTAAGAAAAAAAATAGGTTAAAAAATACATCTATTTTCTTTTCTACGGTTGAAATAGATAAGTGTCCCCCTCGACAATTGGTTTCATAACTACTAGAATATCAAGTTGGGGTTCCATATATCCTTTTGTAGGCAGATTCAAAAAGGTCTATTTGTAATTTTTTTGTTAATTAGGAATCCCAAAAAAAAGTTCTTAAAAAATAGTACTAGACTGTTGGGTCGACCTCCTTCCATGCTCTGGCATGGACTCCTAAGGCCATTCATGAAGAAGTGTTGGCCCTCTCAACCCCTAGATGGATTTTGGTTAAGAATATCCCCCCGTTTTTATGGTGTTTCTTGCCCCAATTGCTCAATCCTTTAGGCAAAACCATCTGAATGGATGATACTGTTAGGTTGGTGCCTCACATGGATGCTAGAATTTTCATTTCCCTCCTTCTAGGAAAAGAAATCCCTACGGATATTTTTGTTAATGTCTTATATGAAACTTTTGTTTGTCCTATTGAAATTTTGGGAGGACTGAATGCTTGTTTCCTTTGTCAGAAAGAGGGCCATCTTAGGAAAGACTGCCCTATTATTAAGAAGGCTTATGCTAAGAACCCTTTTCAGTCTAACCCTAATCCCCCTTCTAGCTCACCTATTTCAACTAACCCTATTCTTCATTCTTGTGACTTGGTCCCTCCCAAAAATTCCTCTCCTAAGCCTTCAAGTGTTTCTGTTTCAACCTCTTCTGCTCCCCCTCCCGTTCATCAATCATGTCCACCTCCTTGCACAGCTGTAGATACTGATGATGGTTTTATGGTGGTTCGGAATAAGAAGAAACATAAAGGTAATGGTAATCCTCAACCCAGGATTCCTCCTATCAGGAATCCCCTTCCCAAAACTCCCCTTTTGATCAATCTTGTGGTTGAAACTTTAAATATCAATACCCTTGGTATAGATAATAATAAATCTGGTTCTATCTCGTGGAAACTCCCTCCAAAAGTGTTCAAGGAAATTGGCAATGATTGCTCATTTGAAATTATCCCTACTCTTCCTTCTTTGAATGCTTCCCCAAACTTGCCCACTATGGACATAGATACTCACTTTGAATATGAAGACGATCCAAAATCTAATGGCCTTACCACAAAAAGAAGGGGGAGACTGCCAGGATCTAAAAACAAGCCCTCTGGTAAGAAAACATGGGATTTTCCAAATAAGGCTCTTACCTCTATCGATGATGCATGTCCTACCCCTCCAGTGTTTCCCAATGAATTGCATATCATGGAATGTTAGGGGCCTTGAATCCCCAGATAGGAAATTTGTTATCAAATGTCTATTAAACTCTTTTAGCTCTGTCAATATGTTTATGATGCAAGAAGTTAAAGCTACTAGTTTCTTACTTGAAACCAATCTTAATTTCATTTGGAATGATGTTATTAAATTCTACTCTAATCATATTAGGGGAAGAGGAGGAATTTCTCTTCTTGTCAACCCCAAGTGGGGGAATCACATTATTGATAATGGTGTTTCTCCTTGCCAGAGAGCTGTCTGGTTTATTATGAAACATGATAATAATCTGGTTGGATTTTGTTCTATATATGCGTCCAATGATCCTAAAGAGAAAGCTTCTCTCTGGAATTGGTTGACTACTCTCTCTGATATCCCTTGGTTATTTGGTGGGGACTTTAATATGATTGAGTCTCAAAGTGATAAAGTGAGGGCAACCCTTTTTACTGGAAAGATAATGAAAAATCTCACTAGCTCAAGTTTACTAATTCTAAAAACCTCTCCGATCCTCTTGCTGGAAATAAAGATTTTAACTCAGGCATTTGGCAGACTTGGTGCAATTTCTAGGAAGGCTACTCACGGATCTATTCTAGATTGGACCTCTTTTACGGCTATAAGGATTCTCTCTCCTTTCTTCTTGATAGCCAAGGAAACATTGTCCTTATTAAGGCTACTACTCTTTCTGACCACCATCCCATTTTCACTTACATAAATTTTAACTTCGCTCCAGTTTGTAATAAGGCTTCCTATCATAAATTTATTCTAAATACCAAGCTTCTTCTAGATGAGGATGTTCTTGTTGCCATCTAGATTATTAGGAACATTAATAATGTTAACCTCATTAGGCATTCCATGATTGATAGATGGAAGGCTAATCTTCCTGCTTGGAAATGCCTCCTCCAGATTATCGGTCAAAAGAAGGCTAAGGACTATAGGTTCATCAAAAAATGTCTTTGTTTTGATCTGCAAATTGTTCAAAACAATGTTCAAGCTTATTCTTCCAATCTTGATCTTATGTCTTAAGGTTATATTTGTTAAGGATGCTCTGAGAAAGCACCAACATACCAAAATTCAAGGAGCTAAGGTTAAGTCTCAGGCCCATTGGCTTCAGCATGGGGACCGTGGTTCCAAATTCTTCTTTAATCTTCTTAAACAAAAGCATGTCAAAGAATCTATTGAAAAGCTTTCAATTGACAAAAAGGAAGTGTCAGATCCTATTGTCATTAATCAAGATTTTGCTGATTTATATAGAAATCTTTTCACTTTTAAAGATTCGTTAGAGGTGGAGGACTTTAGAAATAAATGTAAGCCTCTTATTCCCAAAAGGTTGGATCTTGATGATATCTCTAGCTTATACAAAAATATCTCCCTAGATGAGATTGAAGTTACTATCAAAGCCCTTAAGGATGACAAGGTGCTCGGTCCTAATGGGTTCCCTATTGAATTTTACAAGGCTAATATCAGTTGGATTAGCAAAGATATGCATGATTTATATATTGAGGCCATATCCTCAGGCTCCCTGGGCCCCGAGATTAATAGTGGTATTATTAAACTCCTCCCAAAAGATGGGGATAAAGATCTTATTAAAAATTAGAGGCCTATCACCCTCCTCAATGTCTCTTATAAAATCCTAGCCAAAATTATAGTCCTCAGGCTCATGCACATTCCTCCCAAGTTTGTGTGTGCTACTCTGTTGACCGGTTATAAAATTATTTAAATTTTATAAGCCTTTGTTAATTTTTAAAAACTTGTCTAGTTTTAAAACATCAAATTGGCCATTCTATCTTTGAAGTTTGTGAGTCTTTAAGGCTCTGTGTCTCCGGCTCGTTCTCAGCTCCGCACAACACTTGAGATCATCGAAATCTAGCTTCTGAGCCTCAAGATATTAAAGGTTAATGATTGCCTTCAAAAACGTGTATTTCTTAAGCTTTAACTTCTTAAGAGGTTAATGTTAACCTTCAAAAACGTGTATTTCTTAACGTTTAACTTCTCAAAAGGTTAATGTTAACCACCAAAAATACGTTTTTCTTAACCTCTCCTATAGGTTAATGATAGCATTCGAAAACACATTTTTCCTAACCTAACTTTCAAAAGGTTAATGAGAGCTACCAAGAATACATTTTCATTAACCTCTATAAGGTAGTTATTAACCTGGTAAGGTGACACATGCAACATGGTTAATAATGCAGTAGCCAGATAAAGGATGAAAAAAAGCTTCTTTACACCCAAGGAGTTGCAAACGCTGTTGAACAGGCACCTGTCTGTCGATATTGCTTGACTCGTTTTCTGCACATTTCTGGGATGTGTGCTGCCTGGTGTGGCCTTTCATGGCTCTGAGGGAATGTGGTCAAGCATTGCAGCTGTATGTGTCAGTCTGTGTCTGCATATGGCCACCGAGGTTTACGTGCTTCAGAATGTTGACCACCCCACATTTAAAAATGAAGGAGATTCATAAAATGCTTTCGGGATGGGATAAAATGGATTGCTTCATGGAAAGGAGGACCGTGAGGCATTCAAGTGGTAGGCTGTAGTTCGTGGTTGTCAGCAATAATTATGGTTGGTTAGCTCGGCCTCTTCTCCAGCGGTTTTAATGATTGTGACAACGTGTGTTGCAGTTGTTGTGAGCAAAGCAATATCTCGCCAATTTTTTTTTACATGGTAATAGTATTAGTGTGAAGTGGACATCGTGCCTGCAGGCTGGGGCGGATGTAAGCATGATTGGTCAGTTTGGAGTGGGGTTTTACTCTGCATATCTGGTGGCAAAGAAGGTAATTGTAACCACAAAGCACAACGATGACGAGCAGTACATCTGGGAGTCCCAGGCGGGGGGGTTCCTTCACTGTTACCAGGGATGTCAGCGATGAGCCTTTAGGCAGAGGAACTAAGATCAATCTCTTTTTGAAAGAGGACCAGATGGAATATCTTGAAGAGCGAAGGCTAAATGATTTGATCAAGAAACACTCCGAGTTCATCAACTATCCAATTTATCTATGGACTGAGAAGACTATGGAGAAGGAGGTCAGTGATGACGAAGAGGAAGAGGAGAAAAGAAGGAACAGGAGGGCGATATTGAAAAAGTGAAGGAAGTCTCTCATGAATGGACCCTGGTTAACAAGCAGAAACCAATCTGGATGAGGAAGCCAGAGGAGATTACTAAGGAAGAGTATGTTCCTTTCTACAAGATCTTGACAAATGACTCGGAAGATCACTTGGTTGTCAAGCATTTCTCTGTTGAAGAGCATAGATTCGTAAAGCAGGAGGATGCACTGATTCTATTCGATATAATGCCCGAATGAAAAGAGATCTTGTGGAATGTTATGGTTTCAGGGTACCTGTGGAATGAACAGGTTGAAGAGTCTTTGAAATTTTTTTGGACATCTGCAGCAAGCGGGGTTTGATCCGGCGCTATTTGCCTTCTCAAGTGTTCTTAGCTCTGGTGCCAGCCTGCTAACGAGGGATGCAAATGCATTCCTATATCATAAAAAAAATGGTTTTGAGTTCGATAACCACGTGGGAAATGCACTTATTGACATGTATGCTAAACGTGGTTATATGGAGAATGTGCACAAAATGTTTGACAAAATGTCTGATAGCAATCAAATTTCATGGATTGCAATGATCACGGGATATTCCCAGGTTAACCGAGGTGAGGAAGCATTGAAATTGTTTTCTTTAATGCATAAGGTGGATGTCAAAGCCAACAAGGCAACCTTTGCTAGTATTCTCAAAGCATGTGCAAGATTAGTAGCACTTAATCAAGGAAAACAAGTCCGTAGTTGCACGATTATAAGTGGATACGAGTTGAATATTTTCACTAGAAGTGCCCTGTTAGACATGCATGAAAAATGTGAAAGCGTAGAAGATGTAGAGATGGCGTTTGACAACATGCCTTTTGAACCAAATGTCAATTTATGGGGAGGACTACTTGGAGCTTGTCGAAGTTATGGAAATATAGAGCTCAGAGAATGCACAGCGGAAGCTCTTTTTGAACTGGAATAGTGCAGTACTACACCTTATGTCATCCTACAAAAAATATATGCCAAATGCCAGAGGTTGGATGATGCAAAGAATACATTTGATAGTATTTCAAAGAGAGATGTTGTCTCTTGGACTGCACTAAAAGAGCGGAGCAGAGTAGGAATGTTCACATCAGAAGAGAGGGAGAGAGTAGACAAGATGCTTAGAGACTTGAGCAGTTGGCTGAAAACTTGTGATGAAAGGGTGTCTAACTGTCTCTTGATTAGACTTGAGCAATGCTCTTATTAAAAAATGGATTAATTGGGTAATATGCTAAGCGCATTGGTAGGCCATGTTGTTGTTTCTACTCTATTAGAAGTGCAAGATGTAATGCTGAAATGCCAAAGCAGTGGTCATTCCACCAGTTTTAGTAGGCCCTGATGGTATTGTAGATCATACTGTTGTTGAAAGCTGCAACAATCCATAGATGCAGCAGCTAACAAGTGGATATGATAATGACTCATCAAAATCAGTTCCAAAGGATTGAAAATTTCTATAATTTATATCAATGGGAAGACAAGACTGTAGCATCACTATCTAAACTATGGTCAGTGCATGAGCAATTGATGTTGTGAATGATTGTTTCTTTGTCAAACTTGGCGATGATCATGAAGAAAAGTCTGAAGACATGTTCCAAGTCATACATTCTAATTAGTGATCTTTGTCACTTGAGGTTAATTTTGCAAAGGTTAATTAACCTCAGTCAAATCACGTATTTCAGGGGTAGTTACTAACCACAGAAAGGTGGTTATTAACCTCTATGTCTATATAAGGGCTCTTTTAAGCTTTGTAGGGGGACTTTTTGGTGGGGGAAAAATAAGGGAACACCATGCTGAAATTTTGATCTAGGGATAAATTTTGGAAAGTATGTACACTTTTTATCTCTGAATTGAAAAATCTCTATTGCTTTCTTGGTGCAAGAAAATAATGGAATGTACAGTTTGAGTTCCCTCTTTTCGAATCTAAATTGTTTCAAATGTTGATTCTCATTGTAGTGAGCATTCTCACGATATGTTGTAGATGTTTATGAATCTGTGGGTCAGCATTGTGCTAGTAATAGTTTTTCAAGCGTAGATCTTGATCATTGTTATTAGCAATTTTAAGTTAGTTGTTTGAGAAAGCTTTGAAGTCATGTGGTGCATTCGTCATCATGAGCTTTCTCCCCTTTCATTTTAATTTTATATCTATTTGAAAAGCTTCAAAATTATATCATACGAGGGAGCTGCCCCTCTAAACGCAGAGGAAGGCCGAATATCAAGGGCCTATCCAACTGTTGTGAACGGTTTGCCACACACTCCATTGGGCAATTCTTCTGTGACAAATCTGTTTACCTACAGATTTTTGGCGACTCTGCTGGGGAGACTGAACAAAAAAAAATTTGACAGTCGCCTATGATGAAGTACAATGGTACTTCCACATGAGAACATTTTTCCTGTGCTCCAACCGAACCTTGGCTTTCAAGACACCCAGGAAGATATCATCTCAGACTTGAACACTCTTGCCTGGAGGTGTAGACGAAGTGTACAAGAATATCATCAAGTTAATCGAGTTCTTGAAGAAGAAGAAGAGTTCGAAGAAATATTGCGAAGAGCCCCTATTGGTCAGGACGTTATAGTTATTGAAAGAATAGTGGTCATTCCAAGAAGAAACAGACAGAATCTTGGTCATATTCAAGGGCAAATAAATAATAACAACTAAGCTGGCTGATAAACCATACACTCGGGTTGATAGACAAAAGGGTTTGGTAGACGAAGACTTTGAAGCCCTCCGAAAGTTAGATTTTAAGCCAATTACTCCTAAGAAGAAGAGGAAGGTCAAGTCTATTAGTAGGTCTTCTTCTCCAACTAAGGCTACTGTTTCCCCTACGGCCTTTCAAGCTTTTCTTTTGCCAGGGACTATTGTACCTTCAACTATAAATTTACAGCCCTTGAATATCATTCTTCCGACCATGGCACATCAAGCACCGCAGCCACCAGTCCCATGGGGAGCTGCTATTGGCCCTCTAAATTTAGGAAACCAACTACATGACATGCCCATTGGTTCTCGAAAAATTCTTCCCAAGTTTTCTGGTGACGGAAAAGTCACTACCGATCAGCATATAAGTGCATTCTTTACAACAAGCGGTGTTCTTGCAATCCAATATGAAGATGTTTCTGTCCGTCTTTTTGTTGAAACACTTACCGAAGCCACAGTTGAATGGTTTGGACAGCTACCAGCTGGATCAATTACCTCTTGGGTAACTTTGATTTAGGCTTTTGAGAGGAGATTTAAGACTGCTGAAGATGAACATTTTCTCCTTTCCTAGTTGACTTCAATGAAGAAGGAAATTCATGAACCCATGTGAGAATTCATTGCTCGTTTTAATCAGACGGTGAATTGAATTCCTGTTAACAAAAGACCCACTGAAGAAAATCAAATGACTTTCTTCATCAGTGCTCAACCTTCTGATGTAAGTTTTCAAATACGAAGGACAAGACCCGTTAATCTAGCGGCTGCGCAAACCTTGGCTATCGAGGTGGAAGATGACTTGCTTAGTTCAGGAAAATGGAGTCGTGATCTACAAAAGGGAAAAGGTCAACAAGCCCCTGTCACTACCACTGATCCTTTATATCAGAAATTGGCTAATGATCTATTGCAACTCAAAAAGCAGTTGCCCTCTAATCCTCCACCTTTGTATCAAGATATTCCAAGGAGGAATTATCTGCCATATCAACAAAATAGACCAACTAAGTGGCTACCCCGATCGACACCAAGATTAGCCATCAAACATCCCTCATCATCTGGTAAACAAACTGCTATGTGTGATTTTCACCTAACAACAGATCATGATGGCACAAACTATCCTGAGATGGCTAGATTCATGCAAATGCATTTGACTGCGGAGAAGATAGAAGAATATGTGGCTCCTGAAGATGTGACAGAACCCGTTGTTGGAGCCTCTTCCATAAATTTTCTGGAGTATGAATCTGATGATGACCAAACTGAAGATATCAACAATCATTCTTGCAATGCGACTACACCAAGTTGGAGACAAAGATTGGAAGAAAAATGGAGTAAACAAGCGAAAGAAAAAGCCTCTGATGAGACTACTAAGAGGATTCTGTCTCGTAAGCATACTCCAGAAGAGCCTTCTCAAGTGAAGGAGTCGGATAAGGGTAAAACACCTCCCACCATGGAAGACTCTTTTGATTTTATTGATCATTGCAAGAAGACCAAAGTACAAATTTCTCAATTGGATTACCTAAAAGCCAACCCTCATCAATTAGAAAGGTTGATCCAATGTGTTGGCAAAGAGAAACGCTCACCTGAAATCACTATCAACCATGAATTAGGAGTTTCTCTAGAAGTGGAAGATAATTTGGAAGGGCCCACGACTGAGAAAGAATCTTTTGTTGCGGCATCTTTGTCAGACAAACCTGAGCCTTTCTATGTTTCTCTTTATATAGCTGGATGCAAGTTAAGTAATTGTATCATTGATTCTGGTGCATCTGATAATGTCATGCCTTCAAAGGTAGCACATGCCTTGGGTCTCTCTCTAAATAAACCTTCTGGAAAAGTGTATTCTATGGAGGCAAAACAAGTCCCGCTAGTTGGCTAGTTGAAAGATGCTCAAGTAGCACTTGCGACACATCCTGAGAAGAAGTTAAAACTAAATATCCTGGTTGCTGATATTCCTGCTAGTTACGGGATGCTTTTGAGCAGAAGTTTTTGCAAAGATCTTGGTGGCGAAATCAAAATGGACATGTCTCATGCCCTTATCCCTATTGGAAATAAGAAGGTTAAGCTTGATCCTGAACCCAAAGCTAAATATACAGTGTTGAAATCAGATGATCCCAGAGCTGAAATATTATATGTTGATACTGGGCATGGAACGTACATGATGACGTCCAATGAAGGAGATGTAACTGAACCTCTCATGCCTGATATAACCAATGAATTATGGTCAATGGAGTTTGACGGAAGTTCTTCTTCTTCCGATTCAGGTGCTGGGATAGTGTTGATATCACCATAAGGAGAGAAATTTCCCAAAGCTTACAAGTTGGCTTTTGAGACCACCAATAATACCGCAGAATATGAAGCTCTCCTACTTGGTCTCGAGTATGCAAGAGGAAAAGGAATCAGACAACTCAAGGTGTCAGGAGATGCAGAATTAGTTGTCAACCAGGTACGTAGGCAATATCAAGCAAAGAATCTGAAATTGAAGGCATATAGGAATAGAGTGTGGGATGAGATTGAGCATTTTGATGGTTTTTCTTTATTTGCCATTCCTCGTGAACAAAACTCTAAGGCAGATTGTCTTGTAGTCTCTGCGTCTCTACTTATCCCTCATCCTGAGTTCAACAGAGATGTTTATACAGTAGAGATGATTCATAGACCCAGTGTGCCTGATAATGATCGACACTGGCAAGTTTTTGATGATGATGGGCAAATAATTGCATTTCTCGAGGGGAGGCCTCCATTTTCAGACCTAAAATTTGAAGGATTGCGCAATCATAATGGAAAACAAGAAGACGATCCTGAGGCTATTCAATTGGAAGGTAATGTTATCCCAAGAGGATTAGTCACCCTAGAAAGTCTTTTTAATAAAGAAGACAAAAGGAAAGAGAGAGTTGAGGACACTAAACCTTCTAATTGTTCGGGTTATGAGAAAGTAAATATTAGTTCTTAGGGAAATCCAAAGATGGTCCTAATAGGGAAAAACTTGACTCTAGAAGAAAAAGAAGCATTCATGAAATTATTGAGAGCCTACCAAGATGTTTTTGCCTGGGGTTATGAAGATCTAAAGGAATTCATGCATGGGAAATTTAAACATTAGATTCCCTTGAAACCTGGCTCAACTCCCTTTCGGCAAAAGCAAAGACAATTCAATCCCAAGGTGGCTGACGCTATTTTTAATGAGGTTGATAAGATGCTTAAAGAAAAGATTATCTATCCCATTCACCACTCAACATGGGTAGCTAATATTGTTCCTGTTAGGAAAAAGAATGGTGAGATAAGAATATGTGTTGACTTCCGCAATTTGAATCAGGCGTCACTCAAGGATAATTATGGACTCCCTGTCATGGATCACATTTTGCAGTTGGTATCTGGCTCTGAGCTCATGTCAATGTTAGATGGCTTCTCTGGTTATAACCAGATCAGTGTTGCACCTGAATATCAACATAAAACCGCTTTTACCACTCCATGGGGTACGTTTGCCTACAATCGTATGCCTTTTGGTTTGATAAATGCTGGGGCCACCTTCCAAAGGGCCATGGATCATTCATTCGAGGATTTCAAGAATAAGATCATTGTTGTGTATCTTGATGATCTTACAGTGTTTTCAAAACAGAGAAGAGATCATGTGCATCATCTAGAAGCAATATTACATCGATGTCGAACTCAAGGCATCTCACTGAATCCTAAGAAGTCTATATTTGGAGTGATAGAAGGAAAACTACTGGGGCATATCCTCTCCAAAGAGGGCATTCGGATAGACCCTGAGCAGGTGAAAGCTATCCAACAGTTGTCACTTCCCATGAGTAAACCAGGGATTAGATCTTTCTTTGGGCAGATAAACTTTATAAGGAGGTTCATACCAGACTTCTCTGAGATAACAAAGTCAATTGTGGATATGATGAAAGGAAGTACTAATTTTAAGTGGAAAAAAGAAGGTAAGGCTTCTTTTGAACAAATCAAGACTGAAATTGCTCATGCGCCTACCCTTTCTTATCCAGATTTTTCCAAGGATTTTCATTTGTATTGTTATGCCTCCGAAGACACCTTATCTGCTATACTTACCCAACCTGACAAAGACAATACTAAGGCCCCAATAGCATTCATGAGTATCCCTCTTAAGAAACATGAATTGAAATACTCCTTGATCGAGAAAAATGCTTATGCTCTACTTAGAGCAGTGAAACAGTTCAGGTTTTACATCCTAAACTCTCACTCCAAGGTGTTTGTCCCTGACTCGGTAGTGAAAACTATTCTGACACAACAAGAAATTGGTGTGAACAAAAGGGCCTCCTGGATAGCTAAAGTACAAGAATATGATCTCAATATAAAACCTACAAAGCTTGTCAAGGGAAAAGGTTTGTGTAAAGCAATTGCGGAAGGATCTTCTGAAGAAGGGACGAAGGAAGAAATGCCTTTAGTTTTATTCATTAGTAATGTTGATGACTGGTTTTCAAATATTGCCTATCTTTTGACATATGGGGAATGACCTGCTCATTTATCACCTAAAGAAAAGATTACCTTAAAATTGAAATCTGCAAAATACATTCTTTGGAATGACGCCTTATACAAGAAAGGGATAGATGGTACTTTTCTGAGATGTGTTGATTATGAAAAAAGAAAGGAGTTGCTTCAGTTATTTCATAATGAAGCATGTGGAGGTCATTACTCTGCATCAGTAACAGCTTAAAAAATTTTGAGAAATTATTTTTACTGGCCTGGGATATTCAAAGATGCAAAAGGATGGGTGAAGAAGTGCGATTCTTATCAGTACTTCAAAGGAAAAGTTCAATTGGCTGCACTGCCCTTGAAACCAGTGGTGATCAAAGAACCCTTTCAACAATGGGGTTTGGATTTCATAGGTCCTATTCATCCTTCATCCTCTGCTGGACACACTCATATTTTGATGGCAACTGACTATTTTACCAAGTGGGTGGAAGCGACCCCAGTAAAACAAACAACTTCAGAAGTGGTGTGCAATTTTATCAAAAAAAACATTCTGGTTAGGTTTGGTGTAGCGAATAAAATTGTTATTGACAATGCTACCAACTTCTCTTCTCAAGAGATATCATCATTTTGCTATCAATACGGGATTATTCTCTCTCATTCCTCTGATTATTTTGCACAAGCAAATGGTCAGGCGGAATCAAGCAATAAAAATATTATGACCATTGTGCGAAAACTGATAGATGTTAATCAAAGATCTTGGCACAAGCACCTGTACGATGCATTGTGGGTAGATCGTACTACTAAAAAGAGAGCAATAGGATTTTCTCCCTTCGAGATCCTGTATGGAATTGAGCCAGCTCTTCCTCTTCCCTTAGAGCTATCCACCTTGAAATTACAGAGTGCCATTGAGAATCTTGAATTCAAAGATGCTCTTGAGAAACGAACGTTGTATTTGACAAAGTTGGAAGAAGAAAGAGAGATGGTTGTTGATAGAATTCAGGAACATCAATCCCGTGTCAAGAGGTTATTTGATAGAAAGGCTAAGCAGAGGATGTTTCAAGAAGGCGATCTTGTCTTGCTTTGGGATAAGCGCAGAGAGCCAAAAGGATTACATGGAAAATTTGACTCCTTATGGAGAGGTCCTTTCCAGATCAAAGAGGTATGCGAAAAGAACTCTTTTATTTTGTCATACCTAAGTGGTACCCAGTTGCCCTTACCTTATAATGGGCAACACCTGAAACATTATCATTAGTAGAAGGTGTTCGTACACCTTTTGTATATAGGTTGTCCCATTTTTGGTGTGCTCTTGTTGGTTGGTGTTGTTTTGGCCTTTCTTTCTGTTGTCCTGTTTTTGGTATTTGTTCCCTCTTTTGTAAAATTGGCCCCTCGAATGATTCTATTTCACAAGCCCAATGGATAAGGCACTACTTCATTATTCTGGATTCGAGCTTCGTCCTTGTCAGTCCTTGTCCCCAGTTAGAGCCAGCTGTTGACCGATTATAAAATTCTTTAAATTTTATAAGCCTCTGTTAATTTTTAAAAACTTGTCTAGTTTTAAAACATCAAATTGGCCATTCTATCTTTGAAGTTTGCGAGTCTTTAAGCCTCCGTGTCTCCGGCTCGTTCTCAGCTTCGCACAACACTTGAGATCATCGAAATCCAGCTTCTGAGCCTCAAGATATTAAAGGTTAATGATTGCCTTCAAAAACGTGTATTTCTTAACCTTTAACTTCTTAAGAGGTTAATGTTAACCTTCAAAAACGTGTATTTCTTAACCTTTAACTTCTCAAAAGGTTAATGTTAACCACCAAAAATATGTTTTTCTTAACCTCTCCTATAGGTTAATGATAGCATTCGAAAACACGTTTTTCCTAACCTAACTCTCAAAAGGTTAATGAGAGCTACCAAGAATACATTTTCATTAACCTCTATAAGGTAGTTATTAACCTAGTAAGGTGACACATGTAACATTGTTAATAATGCAGTAGCCAAATAAAGGATGAAGAAAAGCTTCTTTACACCCAAGGAGTTGCAAACGTTGTTGAACAGGCAACTGTCTGTCGATATTGCTTGACTCATTTTCTGCACATTTCTGGGATGCGTGCTGCCTGGTGTGGCCTTTCATGGCTCCGAGGGAATGTGGTCAAGCATTGCAGCTGTAGGTGTCAGTCTGTGTCTGCATATGGCCACTGAGGTTTACATGCTTCAGAATGTTGACCACCCCACATTTAAAAACGAAGGAGATTCCTAAAATGCTTTCGGGACGGGATAAAATGGATTGCTTCATGGAAAGGAGGACCGTGACGCATTCAAGTGGTAGGCTATAGTTCGTGGTTGTCAGCAATAATTATGGTTGGTTAGCTCGGCCTCTTCTCCAGCGGTGTTAATGATTGTGACAACGTGTGTTGCAGTTGTTGTGAGCAAAGCAATATCTCGCCAATTTTTTTTTACATGGTAATAGTATTAGTGTGAAGTGGACATCGTGCCTGCAGGCTGGGGTGGATGTAAGCATGATTGGTCAGTTTGGAGTGGGGTTTTACTCTGCATATCTGGTGGCAAAGAAGGTAATTGTAACCACAAAGCACAATGATGACGAGCAGTACATCTGGGAGTCTTAGGCAGGGGGGTTCCTTCACTGTTACCAGGGATGTCAGCGATGAGCCTTTAGGCAGAGGAACTAAGATCAATCTCTTTTTGAAAGAGGACCAGATGGAATATCTTGAAGAGCGGAGGCTAAATGATTTGATCAAGAAACACTCCGAGTTCATCAACTATCCAATTTATCTATGGATTGAGAAGACTACGGAGAAGGAGGTCAGTGATGACGAAGAGGAAGAGGAGAAAAGAAGGAACAGGAGGGCGATATTGAAAAAGTGAAGGAAGTCTCTCATGAATGGACCCTAGTTAACAAGCATAAACCAATCTGGATGAGGAAGCCAGAGGAGATTACTAAGGAAGAGTATGCTCCTTTCTACAAGAGCTTGACAAATGACTGGGAAGATCACTTGGCTGTCAAGCATTTCTCTGTTGAAGAGCACAGATTCGTAAAGCAGGAGGATGCACTGATTCTATTCGATATAATGCCCGAATGAAAAGAGATCTTGTGGAATGTTATGGTTTCAGGGTACCTGTGGAATAAACAGGTTGAAGAGTCTTTGAAATTTTTTTGGACATCTGCAGCAAGCGGGGTTTGATCCGGCGCTATTTGCCTTCTCAAGTGTTCTTAGCTCTGGTGCCAGCCTGCTAACGAGGGATGCAAATGCATTCCTATATCATAAAAAAAATGGTTTTGAGTTCAATAACCACGTGGGAAATGCACTTATTGACATGTATGCTAAATGTGGTTATATGGAGAATGTGCACAAAATGTTTGACAAAATGTCTAATGGCAATCAAATTTCATGGATTGCAATGATCACGGGATATTCCCAGGTTAACCGAGGTGAGGAAGCATTGAAATTGTTTTCTTTAATGCATAAGGTGGATGTCAAAGCCAACAAGGCAACCTTTTCTAGTATTCTCAAAGCATGTGCAAGATTAGTAGCACTTAATCAAGGAAAACAAGTCCGTAGTTGCACGATTATAAGTGGATACGAGTTGAATATTTTCACTAGAAGTGCCCTGTTAGACATGCATGAAAAATGTGAAAGCGTAGAAGATGTAGAGATGGCATTTGACAACATGCCTTTTGAACCAAATGTCAATTTATGGGGAGGACTACTTGGAGCTTGTCGAAGTTATGGAAGTATAGAGCTCAGAGAATGCACAGCGGAAGCTCTTTTTGAACTGGAACAGCGTAGTACTACACCTTATGTCATCCTACAACAAATATATGACAAATGCCAGAGGTTGGATGATGCAAAGAATACATTTGATAGTATTTCAAAGAGAGATGTTGTCTCTTGGACTGCACTAAAAGAGCGGAGCAGAGTAGGAATGTTCACATCAGAAGAGAGGGAGAGAGTAGACAAGATGCTTAGAGACTTGAGCAGCTGGCTAAAAACTTGTGATGAAAGGGTGTCTAACTGTCTCCTAAATAGACTTGAGCAATGCTCTTATTACAAAATGGATTAATTGGGTAATATGCTAAGCGCATTGTTAGGCCATGTTATTGTTTCTACTCTATTAGAAGCGCAAGATGTAATGCTGAAATGCCAAAGCAGTGGTCATTCCACCAGTTTTAGTAGGCCCTGATGGTATTCTAGATCATACTGTTGTTGAAAGCTGCAACAATCCATAGATGCAGCAGCTAACAGGTGGATATGATAATGACTCATCAAAATCAGTTCCAAAGGATTGAAAATTTCTATAATTTATATCAATGGGAAGACAAGACTGTAGCATCACTATCTAAACTACGGTCAGTGCATGAGCAATTGATGTTGTGAATGATTGTTTCTTTGTCAAACTTGGCGATGATCATGAAGAAAAGTCTGAAGACATGTTCCAAGTCATACATTCTAATCAGTGATCTTTGTCACTTGAGGTTAATTTTGCAAAGGTTAATTAACCACAGTCAAATCACATATTTCAGGGGTAGTTACTAACCACAGAAAGGTGGTTATTAACCTCTTTGTCTATATAAGGGCTCTTTTAAGCTTTGTAGGGGGACTTTTTGGTGGGGGAAAAATAAGGGAACACCATGCTGAAATTTTGATCTAGGGATAAATTTTGGAAAGTATGTACACTTTTTATCTCTGAATTGAAAAATCTCTATTGCTTTCTTGGTGCAAGAAAATAATGGAATGTACAGTTTGAGTTCCCTCTTTTCAAATCTAAATTGTTTCAAATGTTGATTCTCGTTGTAGTGAGCATTCTCACGGTATGGTGTAGATGTTTATGAATCTGTGGGTCAGCATTGTGCTAGTAATAGTTTTTCAAGCGTAGATCTTGATCATTGTTATTAGCAATTTTAAGTTAGTAGTTTGAGAAAGCTTTGAAGTCATGTGGTGCATTCGTCATCATGAGCTTTCTCCCCTTTCATTTTAATTTTATATCTATTTGAAAAGCTTCAAAATTATATCATACGAGGGAGCTGCCCCTCTAAACGCAGAGGAAGGCCGGATATCAAGGGCCTATCCAACTGTTGTGAATGGTTTGCCACACACTCCATTGGGAAATTCTTCTATGACAAATCTGTTTACCAACATACTCAAACTGGCTTCATTAAGGGTAGATACATCTTGGAGAACTTAATTATTGGTGTGGAAGCTATGGAATGGGCTAAGTGTTCTCATCAGACTTCTTCTATGCTCCTTCTCGACTTTGAGAAAGCTTATGATAGGGTCGAATGGAAATTTATCCTTATGATGCTGGAAGCTTTTAGTTCCCCCCTTTATTTCTACAATGTTGTCTAGATTCTTCTTAAAGATGCCTTTTCTCAAGTGGAAATCAATGGTTCCTGCTCTGATCCCTTTCCTCTTGGCTAGTCCATCAGGCAAGGCTATCCTTTGGCCCTTTCTCTGTTTGTTATTTCTGTTGAAGCTCTCTTTTATATTCTTAGAGATAACATGTTGTCCCCTAAAGTTAGAGGCCTCTATCTTCCCAATAATGATGAGCTCATAAACAATCATTTTTTTGATGATACTACTTTATTTTTTGAGCTCATTGAAAGGAATTTTAAAGCTTTGTAAAATAAGTTGGATTTTTTCTGTACCATTTTTGGTGCTCATATCTCCCAGGCCAAGTCCATCTACCTAGGATGGGATGAGAAACCCTCTAACTAGTTCACTCAGCATAGCTTCCAATGGGGAGGCCCTAGTAAGATTATCAAGTACCTCGGTATTCCTTTTTCTATTGAACCCTCTCTTAAAGATATGTGGTCTTAGATTAAGGAAAAATTTGATAATAAGATTAATAAATGGCATAACAGGTCTTTATCTCTTGCTGGTAGAATCCAGGTTTGTCAAAAGATGTTGTCTTCTTATAGTATTTATTATTCTTTTGCTTGGATGTTTAATAATTACAAAATATTAGAAATACAGAAGGCTATCCAACTTTTTTTATGGTCTGATGGTAAAGGTAATAGAAAGATGCATGCAGTCAAGTGGGATTGGTGTCATACTGAAAAAATCCTTGGGGGGCTAGGGCTTAAAGACCTTAAGATTCATGGTATTGCCCTATCTTCCAAATGGATCTTTTAATCTCTAGAGGGTAATAATCCTTGGAAGGTGCTTGCTAGACATAACATTCAGAGAGGTTGTCCTAAAAAAGCTAGAACTTGGTAAAATCTCCTCTTTTGTCTTCTTATTGTTGGTAACTTCCTGGTTATTGTACAAGGCTTTGCTATTTTCAAATCTATTTGGAGAGCTTGGGATCATGTTCAAAAATTTATCACCAGGAGTTTCATAGTGACATGAAGCTCCATGGTGAAAGGTCCATTTGGTGGAACTTACACCTAAATGGTAAGCCCCTAGTCCTCTCCCAAGGACGCTCTACCATATTGTGGGTTAAAATAGGTATTTCCCAGTCAGTTGACATCTTCGAATAGGATAAACTCATTCAATGGGATGAGCTCAAAACTAAGTTTAATATCCCTAATTCTCACAATAAGACTTATAATATGATTTCTCAAGCTTCTAAAAACCTTCCTTCTATTTGTCATGTGGATTCCCATAGACACTTAAAATGTAAGTGGGCAGATGGGGTCATCATGGCTAATCTCAAAGCCAAAAACATATACAAGATTATTGATCACAATGAAGAAATTATTCATCACATTAACACTATTTGGTATTCCTCTCTTGATGCCAAGGTCTGTAAAAATTACCTTGATGTTCTTTGGAAAAGCCCTGTTGAGCCTAAAATCAGATGTTTTAAATGGTTAGTTCTACTTGACAGACTCTCTATTAAAAAAGATGGTCATAATGCTAACATTTGTAACTTATTCAGGTTTCCCAAAACTGGTAGACACATTCTTTTTTATTTTTTATTTGCCAAAGAGATTTGGAATATGTTTGGTATCTTTTATCCTATAAATGTGAATATTCTTGATATTGTTACTGGTCATATCAATAGTCTGAATAAGGATGCCAATTTTTTTTGGAATATGTTCTCTTCTAACATCCTCTAGTAGATCTGGAAGTGCAGGAAGAAGGAAAGGTATCAAGGTAAGCCGAGAGTTCTTAATGAGTTTTTTCAAAAACTCACACATTTTAAAATCTTTCTGCAAGTCCATACAACCATGATGATTCAAAAAGAGAATTTGAGAAGATTTCATAAGGATGGGCACACCACCTTCTTCTTCTAGGAGTTAAAGCATGGCTTCGAGTGGATGAGAACCCTTGATGATTTCCATATTTTTTAACAAACCTACAAAAGGCTAAACAAAGAAATTAGGAAAAATGTCAATACTAGGAAGGAGGAGCTGTTTATGCTTACTCGGATCTAGGAGCACAAAAGTATTGTGTGGATGGAAGGCCCGCTTGGGTGGACTGCTTGGGTTGATACCCACTATGATCTCCTACATTAGCTTTTTAGTTACTTCTTTTTGAGCTGTTTGTAATTATGATACTTTGATCTCGGGTTAAGGCTTTGCCTCTTTGTTGCTACTCGATGTACTTTCTGTAATATTTTTTTATCTCTCTATAGTTAATATAAAAAAAAATTCATTAATATATAGATCTAAGTATATTATAGGTTATATAGAAAATTTAAATATTATTTTCAACTTTCAAATACACAAGAAATTAATATTAAATTATAAATAAGCTAAAACTTGTATTTGATTTATAAATAAACATGTTTTAATTTTTTTCTACAATATATTATAAACTAAAAGACATCATTTTAAGATTGAATTATAAATAAATAATTTCAAAAATAAATATTATGAAGTATGTTATTTTTATAACAAATTTTATTTAAAGAAATATTATAAAGAGATAGATAATAATTTTTCATCCTAGAAAAAGAAGATGTCAATGTTTAGGTATTTGAATTTTGTCTTTTTAGTTTTGTTTAGAAATTTAGTTTAGGATTTTAATCTTTAACTTTATTAATTACATGCTAATAATTTGTCGTTTTGTTATTGAAAACTAAACCACTATGAAAATGTACTCCACTACCATATAGGAATCTATTGAATGCACTTGTCTATTAATTGGAGAGGGGGAGACGGAGAGAGAATATTTTATTATGCCATCATTTAATTTATTGCATTTATTTATATCTAATATGTACTTCCACTAATCCCTAGAATTCCTACAAGAGGAGATCTAGCCAAAAACCTAGCATCTTCAATAAGAAAATATATTCATTTACTAGAGAAGCATCTTGTAAGATTGGCAAAAGTATCTAAAACTCAAAACTTGCATCACTTTTTTATTTTTTTTAGTAATATGATATATAAATTTTTTACTAGATAAAATCTAAAAATAAGAAGATGATTGATTATGTGATTTAATTTTATTTTATTTAAATCCTATTAAATTTATAATATTTATATAATATATTAGACACATTAATACATTATTATTTTGATGTTGAAACATAAAGTTATTTGACAAGTACTTTTCATCTTGAACTTTTTGTAATTAGCCTATAGAGAGTGGATAAAATACCACTTCACTCTACTAGAACCACCCTAAATGAAACCATATTTACTCAATCAAGAAAGTGTCTATTCAAATTGTTCAATAAATAAACTAGATCAAATATAGATTAATATTGAGTAGGTTTTTGTTATAAATCAAATATTGATTTTTGAATGCCAAACAAAATAAAATGACAGATTTGTTCACTTACTTTGTTTTTCATGTCAATATTTGTTTCAAGGATTCTTTAAGATTATAGGAGGAGAGGTAAAGACAAAGAAATATGGAGATAGAAAGGGATATATGGAGAGAAATGGATTAAAAAAAATATGGATATGTAGAGAGAGATATGGAGAAGAAGGGATAATTATATGTACAAATATGGAGGAATGTGGAGTAGAAGAGATAGAGATAATGAGAGCAAGTCAATTTTGCATCACCTTTTAAAGAGGTTAGTTTTCCATTTTGTATAAGAAATGATACATATAGGGAGGTATAGGGAAAGATAAGGAGAGAGAGAGAGAGAGAGAGAGAGAGAGAGAGAGAGAGAGAGAGAGAGAGAGAGAGATGGTGAACAAAGGTGTGTATGTGTGTCATGATAACAATATAAATTCAAAGAAATGGAATCATCCAATGACTCATACAAATTTACACTTCAGTTGTAATGACAACATAGAACTTGTTATATCTCTACACCTTTTTGCTACTAAAAAGTTAGTTAAGCTACACAATAAAAATATGATAAAATAATTGAATCACCTGGTCACGATAAGTATAGATAAATTGTGCGATAAAAGACAATAGTCAAATGCATGATGAGCAACTAGAAAATATGCACTCCTCTACAAAGGACAACACATTTTTCTTATACAAAATATTTGGATGGAAACATGAATTGATAATGGAGCTCTTGGTGAGATTACTGATATCATTTGTATAAAAATCTTTATCCTATAGCTATTGTGAAATCAATAGGTAGGCTATATATTTGACCCACTTTCACCTTTGAAAGATACTCCAAAAGGTAAAGTAATCCATATACAGTTATATAAAAAAAGAGGAAGCTCATCTAAATCTTATTGCACTTAAAATGAAGTGTACTTATTTTGACATTTTAAAGCAGTAATAATAAAAATGTTCTATCAAATATGCTACAAAAATTGCAAAAATTAATTATAACCACAAACATGGTCATAACTAGTCAAGAACGTCATCAAAAGTATACAAGACTATCAGCTTAACTATTGCACCCTTCAAAGGTGCAAGTGCCAATTCTAATCTTACAATTATTTTGTCTTTTGTAATGGTGGTAATGAAAAGTTCTAGTGCTTAATAGTGTTTTGAGTTTCAATAGATGAATTTCCCACTCGAGCATGTGTCATCTACTAGGATCTTAGTAGCTACAGGTTCCTGATGTAGCTGAAACCCCTTCAATGATAATAACTCAGAAAACAATAACACCAATTTTTAGAATTCTAGATTCTTCATTCAATTCTTCCAACTCTACTTTGCCTCTACAATGAAGGAAAACAACTACTTATTACAATTTTGAAAATTATCATATTTGGGAGATTTTTGAGAAAAAATGATTTTTACTTTTTTGGTAATTTTCAAAACTAAGGTCAAATTTTTCCCAAGAAAATCCCCTAACTAAGGCTAGAGGAATTGCCAACTAATCAATGAAATTAAAAATATTATTTCAAATTTATTACAAAAACAACTTTCTAAAAAACTGGAAAAAAACACAAAAAGCCAATTTTTGAGGTCAAGACAATATTTTAGGCTCCTAAAGAAATGTCAAAATGGCCACCTATCAAGTTGAGCTCTACCAGCAATCCAAATAACTCCTCCTCATGCATCCACCTATAAAATTTTAGACAAAACCCATATCCGAATCAAAAGTTATGACTCCTGGAAGTTGATGCATTAGGTCCATGTCTAAAACTTCACAATATTAATCACTATTACAATCTTTAATCACATGCATGGGTCAAATACAAGTCTAAGACAAGATTTTTTAAAAAAAAAATTCCCCATCTCATTACAAATGTATGTATTTTTTTTTGAGTTTCAAATACTTATTGGGTCTATAAAGGATACAATAGAAGTAATGGAAATAATATATTTCATATTTAATATTGAACAAAAACAATTATTTACAATAAGAGAATTGGGTTCAAACATTTGTATTTAATAAAATTTAAAATAAAAAAATAATGATTAAATGAAATATTTATTTTGACTTTAGATTAAAAAAAGTTTAGTTTCATTTCTAATAATATTTTTCAATTTTATTATCTTAAATGTATGTATTGATTAAGTATAAATCTTTGAGAGGAGGAATTTTTGAATTTAAAAAAATAAAATTATATAT